>JAGVSP010001746.1:40000-158978 GCA_022494985.1 Micrasema minimum
TATAAAAATATCCTGACCAGACTCTATTAATGTGAAGGTTGGTGTTGCTTTTTTGAAACTAAATTAGTAATGTTTGGGTTGATGTTACTACTCAGTTGTAGTCTCAGATCGGATTCTACTTGCAATCTATTTCTGTATTTGTTTTTAGTGTAAACAAGAGCAGAGAATGCCTTTTCACATAGGTACGTGCTTGAAAAAAAGCAGTAAATGTTTTAATGCTTCTTCTGCTAAATCCTTATAATCTTTCTTTACAAAAACCCAAAAACTTGATAATGTGGATTCTTTAAAATAACATTTTAATGCAGAATCACAAGAAATTTCAATTAGTTGGTATTCTTGTGCCGTGTCCAGAGATGTGACTGCGGACCCCCAGGGGTCCGCGGACCACAGGTTGGGAAACACTGCTATACCTTTCCTTCCTTCCTCTATTCCATTTCCCCATGTCACACTTAAGTGCATTAATCTCATTATTAGTGTATTTATTTTCTATAGTTTTACAATATTATATTTGTGCCAACACGGCTAACTTAAGCACTTGTTACTAGATCAAAGTTTGTGGAGCAGGCTTGGGTAACTCAGTTTAAACCGATTCAAAATATTTGAGCTGCTGAGCTGTGACTCAGATTCCTAAGAGCCGGCTCAAAGCAACCCCCTCCCTAAAATTCAGGGGGTGGTGGTGGTGCTCAAAGTGAGTCACAGCTCCCTGTACTGCCAATGGATTGTCAACAGTGGGACGTCCAGGACACCGAGAACCTGCAGGTACCTGCAGGCATTATGATGCCTTGTAAAATAGGCAAGCATGGTTAAGGCTCTCAGGAGGCATGCGTAGTATATGCCCCAGCCAGCCGAAACGCGTTGACCGGATGACATTTGATACCAAGGGTTGCTGCGTCCGTTACTTCACTTCTGTGTACTTATACACATAATACATATTACAAATATATCCTATAAAAGTGCACGCGTAAAAATATATATTTATAATGTATTTTTATCATATTTGTAGTACCTAATCAAAATAAAAGGTCATTTTCACAAAAAATATCTTACTACGGGCTACTTATTCCGTAGGTAGGTAGGTACCTAATAAATATAAATTTGGTCGACGCCGACGTTTCTAAGTAGGAATAATTGCAGAACAGCGCAATCATTTTTTGGTAGTTGCATTACTTATACAGAGATTACAGTTTGCTGGTACCGACATTTTTTGGTGGTGTTGTACCGGCCGAGATCGCAGGTTACTGTATTCTCGGTCGGTAATCGCTAGTTTTATATTTTGTCGTGCGTCGGAGTGTCGCTAATTTCGGAAGTGAATCTCCCCCTTTAATGTTTTCTCCAATGATGCAGCTCTGTGGGCGTCAATTTCCCGCCCCACCACTTTCTCCGCCCTGCGCCCAGCGCGGCGCCGAGGCCTATTACGATCCGGTGGGCATCTGCCTTGGCATTTGCTGTCCAGGCCCCGTCAACTCACCGCCATCTTTATTTCTGCCGCCATATTGGAAATTGGAGCCATTTTTGTCGACCCAGTATGTGTATGTGTAGAAAGCTTATATATATATATATTTATTTCGTCACTGTGTTAGTGTAACTATCTTCATTATGCTACGAATGTTATAATCTGTGACATGTCATAACAAAAACAACTAAAAAACGGCAACCCGCCGCCATATTTAAATGCGTCTTAAAAGATTTTACTAGTAAATAATATTACAATCTGTGTTTAAAAGTGTAGCAAACATCTGAAAGGGGCGTTTTATTATTTCTATTTAAGTATACGTAACTTCATAATATTGAAAAATGCAGAAGAAAACGGCTTTTTGCGTAAAAGGATGCAATGATCGCAACTCTTCACGCCATGTATTGCCATCGAATTCTAAAAATGAATCTAGTTTCCGCGAATGGATTTGGAGAATAGACCGGTTTGATTTATGTCATGCAGTACCCGTGTGTCCACTGTTGTTCCCACTCCTGCTTCTGTTGCTGTTGCTACCAGTATGTATTCTTTCTTGTCACATTCTGTACAGATTCATTTTTTATGAGAATACATTTATCAGTATTTAACATAAATATGCCTATTTTTAATATGTTGATATTTTTAATAATGATTTTAAAAGTAATGAAGTTGTAATTTGAAAAGTTAGTAAAAATGAGTTTTTTTTAGGCAAAAGAAAGCCCATACTAAGCTACATCGGTGAATGCAGTGTTTCCAACCTTACTCCAAAAAGAAGAAACTGTACAAGAAGGTTTTGGAGACCCGGCGGCAGCTTAGATATGCTCAGCGAAAAAATTCTACGTTCAAGGAAAGACTGGAAGCTGCTCATAGGTATAAGAATAGTACGCATTTAGAACAACATCTTTCAACTCTCAATCCAATTGCAGCGCGGTTTTCTGCAAAGTTTTCTGATTTGAAAGACATTGTTCAAAATGTGATAAGTAAATTAATTGAGTGTGGTCTCATACCTGTCGCTACTGTTTGCGACCAAGGAACCACAAACAGTAGAGTCATTAAAGGATTACTCGATGACACAAGGTCTTCGTGCCTTCGTAATAATGTAGATTATAAAGGCGGGTATTTTATTGTTAATGGTCATAAAATTTTTCCTATGTTTGATGCTGCTCACCTTTTGAAGTGTGTACGTAATAATCTTCTAGATAAAGATTTAAAATTCACAGAAAATGGCATTGAACGTTTAGCATCCTGGGACAATTTAATTACAGTTTATAATTTAGCTGGCCAACCGAAGAAAGATTCAAACGATTGTGCCGAATTACTGATTTACATATATCACCTAATAAAATTAAAAAGATGAAAGTCAAATTAGCCAGTCAAGTCATGAGTGACAATGTCTCAGCCGCTCTAGAAATAATTAGTGATTTGCATCCTTCAGATTTTACTAAAAAACCATTAGACACTGCCCAAATTGCTACAATTTTTCAATTACCTTTTTGACAGTGTCGATGGATATTCGAGATATCCTGTGGGAGGTAAAACTTACCGAGTTGCTTTGTCCAGTGACTCCCCATACAAAGAGTTATGGAATAAAAGTTTAAAAGTTTTAAATTCAATGAAATTTGTTAATAAATTAACTGGATCTGTCGTTAAAACTAATATTCCAGTTTTGAAAAATTTGATTTTTTCTATTCATGCGATCCTAGATTTATGGTGCCACAAAAGGTGAAGGATTAATGTTTTAAGACCTAGAGACTTAAATCAAGATCCGATTGAAAACTTGCGATCCTAGATTTATGGTGCCTCAAAAGGTGTAGGATTAATGTTTTAAGACCTAGAGACTTAAATCAAGATCCGATTGAAAACTTTTTTGGTTCTATTAGAAGTCGTGGCGTTCATAATCCGTCTGCCACTTTGTTCACTTGTGCGTATAAATCCCTACTTATCGGAAATCTTGTGTCATCGCATTCTCCTGGTTCCAACTGTGAACTCGATAATAAGCTTTTTTATTTTATGTATTACACAAGGACCCAAAAAAAAGTATGTTTGTTCCAATTTATTCATATGATATTTATGTAAGTAACTAATTTTATTTTCAATCATTCTCTAATTATGCATAATGTAAATCCTATTCGGTTCTGAAATATCACATGAATACTGCACTGCTATTTTTTAAAACCTCAAAAGAATATTTTTCTTTTCAAATAATCCCAAAACAGAAACATCTATCAGCTTTTTTCTGTTTATAATGAATTAGTAGTAAAATGTGTACAAATTTAATAAAATGTTACATTGTATATTTCAGAACTAATGGATAATTTTGGAGGTGAAATGTTCTGGATGTTCACCACAGGTGTCGGGGTTGGGGCCACATTCTTTGTAATGTAATTTAACATTTATGTCATTGAATTTCACTTATCATTAAATTTACTTATCAAGTACTTCCAAATAATGATTTTTAATTTATTTTTCAACCAAAAAATGTCCAAATCAATGTGCGTTTTTGAAATGACTGCTAAAATATTAATAACTATTATATGATTTGTTTATTTCATTTATTTGTAAACTCTTGTGATAATTTCTAACTGTCAACCAGCTATCGCGGAGCATTTTGATCACATTTTGATTTTGACATTTGTTAACCCCTAGGGAGGAAAGTAGAAGGGGCGTAAGGAGGGGATAGGGGGAGGGGGATTCATAGACAATATTGCGTTCATATTTAATTAATTTATGGCTAATTAATTTCCTGATATTTGAGTAAGAACCGATTCAATTTTTTTCTTCTCCGCCGAGAGCGCCTGCCACGGAACACCAGTAACTTTAGTCTTCGAGGAGAAGACTGCAGCAGCGCTATAGCCCTACAGCCCCTACATGTAAATATATTTTTTTAAATAATTTTTTTTTCGGCCATTTTCCTACATAAAAAAATAGAACTTATCCGAACACTGTGTGGAACCCTAACACATTTTGTAAAATCCCGGTCCGCGTCCCGTAATTCTAGCGTATACTCGTTTAATATTCACATATTTGTATTACTACTACTAGTACTTTCCCTTATCCGCGCCCAGTGGTGCATATGGGCACTGCATTGGTAATCCAAGTGCAGTGTATCTTGATCATTTTATGATGGTATCACACATGAAAAAAATAGGAAAATCATGTAAATAATACTTCATGTATTTGTATTTGTACAATTTATATTTTTATTCTAATTGCTTAATTATTTATACTCAATTTAAAAACGATTTTACATACGTTATATTTTTATTTTTAATATTTTAAAGTAGCTAGACTGATAAGAGTCTACCAGAACTATGAAAAAAAAAACATACGCTCTATTACCTACATATTATATTCACTTTTGCGTAGTTAATTCTAATATTTAATTTGAAAATTTAATTGCCTTTCATGAACGAGCGCAATTTTTTTAAACTAATTAATATTAGTAAAAAAAACGATGAGTCATCTCGCGTCCATGAAGAATTTTCTTATTTTTTCCGACTTACCTACAACGCTTGCATTTGATAAAGGGTGGCGTTGGCCGCTATTTCTAAATTTTTTTGTTCAAAGAGCGGCGGTCAATGCACTTTTCTGCATTATAATAACGACGACGTGTTGTATACGAGGAGGTATTATAAAAATATATAAAAGTTTACCCCGTTTTTTATCGTTCATTTGGCTTCAAATATTTTTACATCTCTAAAAATAATAAAAAATAAAAATACACGTTTTTACAACGAGCGACGGTACACAAATCTAAATATAAATACAGCTGGTTGCTACGGTTGTAGGTAGGCTCTAGGTTAGGTTAAGTTATTTCTTAGTTTAGGTCATATAGGTTTATTAATAGAACTCCATATTATATCTAAATCAAACTATTTTGGCTCTGTTTATTTTCATTTAGTGACGACAGTTTAAAAATGTCTTCACAAGGCGAAACAATATGAACGGGTGGTGGCCCAGTGGTAGCATCGTGGTCTCGAGTTTCAAAGATATCCAATTTTTCAAGCACAAGCCGCTTAGGCTTCATTGAAAATAAAAACAAATTGAAAAGTGATTACTTATAAATATTTAATATTAAACCCCCCCTGCATGACCTCGTGCATTGCAAACCAAAAATGTTGGTTATTTAAGCAATAAGTATTAAATCCATCTACGAATTTTCAAAATAATTTCGGATAAAAAAAAAGTGAAACATGTCTGTTTATTACAGATTGCATACCCTTTCCTGTGTGACGCAAATGGAATTCCACAACTGTGCCTCCGAGCTAAGCGATCGGCCGCTAGTTGCTCCCGTGCGTCCTCAAGTCGGGCCCGCGTCCCGCAGCTCCGACATCCAGGACGCGGACGCGGACGCCGAGGACGCCCGAGGACGTGATGACAAGAATCTAGGTATGTAGTGCCTATTTTTTTTAGATGAATCAATAGTAAACGTGTTTTTCGTGACTTCTTTGTTTCTAATTTAATCATGATTGGTGCTTTAGTGTATAGATTCCATATGACAAATAATTTTCATAATCGGTGACTTATTTTACATTTTTAAAAATGAAATATTACCATTCTATATTCCCATATGGATTCCACAAATTTAGAAGTGTTCGGAAGTATTTCAGCGTCTCGCAGTTCCGACGATAACTGCGTTAAGTTAATAATCATTATTTTCAAATCGTTTGCAATTTTTTTTTGCAAAATGATTGCATCATCGCGTGACGCCATGGCGTAATAAATGGTGTTAGCGATGCCGCGCCGCCTGTACCTATTGCTGTTATAATTTCACTTTGTGTACCTTACCTTGCCTTACCTTGGACTAGTTCCGAAGCGTAAGACTGATCATCTTGCCTGCGCGTAATAAAAAAAGATCAAGGCACTGTAATTGGTGTAGCAGGGGGTGCGGATAACAGTTTCTTTAGTAAATAAAATTCTGCCACGCCATTGTTCATTACCATAGCCAATTTGTATTTTTTGCCAAAATTTAAAACTATTTTAATAATAAAGATAGTATATTAATATAGTAATTAAGATAATCGAACTCCGATGTGTTTTTTAGAACTCTATGGTAGTTTTTTTATTACCCTTGCATATTTTTTTCTGATCTCTCAGGCGAATGTGTGGTAAAACTATGTATGATAGGTGCACTACTAATGTTGAAATTAGAGCAGAATGCAAGGCTGAAATAAGCATTATCGACAAAATTAAGAAAGGTCTTCTACGTTGGTTCGGTCATGTAGAGCGAATGGATGATGAAAGAACGGCTAAAAAAATATATGATGCGACTGTGCCTGGATGTAGAAGTCGAGGAAGGCCGAGAAAGACATGGCATGATCAAGTAAAACAAGTGCTTGAAAGTGGGCATGTAAGAAGTCGGAATAATCGACGTGCGTGCATGAGAAGATGTATGAATGTGGAGGAAGCAAGAGAAGTATGCCAGGACAGAGTGGTGTGGCGTTCTATCCTCTCTGCCTACCCCTTCGGGGAAATGGCGTGATGGTTAGTTAGTTAGTTAGTTAAGCCGATTTCGATGCGATGATAAATTTTAATATGACATGAAGTAATAATTTACAGTGATTTTTTTCCTATTCTCACGCTAGTTAGCTGTGTAAAGATAAATATTTTACTATGCTCGAAATATCTTAGATAATACTCCCGATTTTAAATAAATAATTCTTCCTTAACGCTAATATGCAAGAACTTCTTTCATACAAATATTATGTACACATATTGTAATATGTATATGCGCCACTCACTGCAAAAAACTTCTCAGAAAAACTACCGATTTCAACCTATTTTAAAAAATGTTGAATATACTGATTTCTACCGATTCTACCGATTTCTACCGATTTTTACCGATTTCTACCGATTTTTAGCACCGATTTCTAAAGACCGACTTTTGCAAACTGCCGCTGCCGGTTCAGTATGTTGTATGTTGCGGTAGGTCTCACGCAACACGTGTGAATTTATTTTGTCGGGTAAGCGCAGCGTCAGACTGTTTGACAATACTGTCAAAAATTAATTATTAAGTTATTGTTAAGGGTTATTATAATAATTAATCCCGATGTAGAGTAATTTGTGGAAATAAATATTAAGATGCGTCATGTTATAATATGATCTATTACGAGAATCGATCATTTTATTCATTAATTCATTATGCACGTGATAATAACGTGGAAAGTGGAAAGAGGAGACTATTCATATTCTGATATGGAGAGGTTTTTAAGCTTATCAAGTCTTGAAAAACGCAGATGCATTGCGGATATAATCTGCATGTATAAAATTATGAACTGTCTCATTGATGCCCCTGAAATTTTGGAAAATATTCTTTTTAACGTCCCCACCCGTAGACTAATGCTCGCTTTAATGGGACAGTTTCTTGTTCAGAAAACTACACAGTTTCATGTTCAGGAAAACTGTGCAGTGTCAAACTTCTGTCACCTTTACACTCTAAATATGTGTATTTTTGAAACGCGATTGTAATTATTAACGTATGTTTGCTCTCAGGAAATTGTATATTTAGCTAATAATGTAAATATGTTATTTATGGTTTTTTTACGTATTTAAAAGCTATACAATTAAATTATGTCTACTTAAACGTTTTTTTTTACAAAAAACATTCATTTGTCTATAAAGTTTATAATGTTCCTCAATAATTAATGTAAATCTGACACTAGCACACAGTTTTTTCATGCAGTTTTAGCTTTATAACGGGACCGTTTTCAGACTGCACAGAAAACTGTGTAGTGAACTGCGCCATATAAAGTGGGCTTACCCAAATGAAATGCTGTTCCTCGGTCTTTACCCAGAATGATCAGGCGGGTGTGCGATCATCAAGATCTTGATTATTTTGGTGTAAGGATGTCTTTCTTTATAAATCAGCTGAAAGAATCAGTATAGTTAGCTTATGCATTTTACTTAATTTAAAAAATCTATTCTTTGTCTTTGCTATTTATTTCTGTCCTTGCAATTTTTTTTTCTTTGCAAAAAATTCGTGTATCTATCTAAATTTTTATAATGGACTCTGTCCGTCAATAAATAAATAAATAGTCTTAAATCAAAACGCAATTCACGTGAGCATTTATTTTTACTTTTTTTTAAAAAAATGGTTCTTAGGTTATTTGAAAACCATTTTAATGGTTATAATAAAGCGAAAACTGTAAAAGAATATTGAATGGTCGGCGTGACGTTTGGCTGACCTGGCAGTTAACGTTTTTTATTTAAACGTTTAAGTATATTGAATCCTTGTAAAAACGTAAAATACAAAAATAATATATTCACATTATTAGTTACATTAAAATTTTCCCGAGTGTTCACTACGATAATAACTTAGGATAGCGCTTAAAAGTATACATATTTAGCGTGTTTTTTGACAGACTGTAGGTACAGTTTACTGAACAAGAAACTATACAGTTTTCTGTTCCCTTTAAAGTGCGCTTTTAGTGACTCATTTGCAGATAAAAAAGAAGAAGATTATTACACAATAATTGGCAATAATCGCGGTCCGCGTGGCATGTATATATTATATAAATGTATAGCATATATATTATTATAAATAGTTTGCAGTGTTGTTAATTGTAGGTACCTATGCATTATCAATGCATTATAGGGCATCAAAATGTATGAAGAGATGCCAGATGAATTAAAAAATGAACAAAATTTAAAGTTATTTAGGGCTAAGTGTAAAATATATATATGGGAGAAATATTAGTGTAGAGTGTAGATACTCATATTATATCATGGCTAAATTGAATTAATAATAATGATAGGATAAGAATAGTTAGAAAAAAAATAAATTAAGTGTAATGTAAAATATATTAGTCTATGTAAAAAATTATATACATATACTAAATAAATATTACAATATATATATATTTTTTATTGTTCCTCTTTAAGGTCATACCTGTAAATGTAAATGTTAATTGTAAATGAATACCTCAACACGGGCTTTGCCCAGCGAGGTATTTCATTAGGAAAAAAAAAAGTAAAATATGAAATAAATAAATAAATAAAAAATTAAAATTAATGACGAATTTTTAACCAATGAAGTTTTATAACTATTTTTAAATTTCCTGATAGGAGAGAGTATTGTAAAGTTTAAATTCCATTCTTTCAGTAATTTGGTTTTTATATAATATAGTGTTGCTTTATGATTGGATCCTGAAAAATATCTAAAAAATTTGCTATTTTACGCTAAACAGCTCTACGTTATCACTAGACATCTACGTCACACGTTTCGTGTATTGGCCTAAGTGCTGGAGTCTTTAGGCGGTGGAATTTGATAATAGTGTGTTATGGTTATGAAATTAACTAGGGAGCGTATATTTTTAGAAAATTTGTATGGAAACTGATGGAAACGTCCCTTCTAGTGAATTTTTGTTCGAAGATTATACAGGGTGTAACAAAACTCGATGTACAACACGAAAACTGGTGAATCTACATCGTATTTGGAGACGATTGTGTAATATGACTTTTTAACCTGAGCTTGAAAAAAATTTTTTTTTTCTTTTCACAAAAGATTTCATAAGTATGGCAGATTAAGAAAAATTGGTCAAATTCTTATTAAAACGCGTTTTCAAATTTTGTTTTCTTTATGGATAGTATTAATTTGGCAAAATACATGATATTTGATCAGTTTGAAAAAAAAAAAATCTATTTATTTATTTATTTATAGACGGCGCAATTGCCTTTTACAGAATTCATTAAAATAACAACAGTGAAACATAGAGGAATAAGTTAATACATATTATAAAGAGGAAAAAAAATGTTATGTTATTTTTATAAATAAAAAAAAATATTGTAGTCGGCGCGTCGTTTGGCAGACCTGACAGTTTATGTTTTTTGTATAAAAGCAGATAGTGATATAATTGATTTAGAATCGTAAAAAAAAAAAAATATTTACTAGTACTAAAATTATTATGTAGATACCAAGATAGTAATAATTCAGTTTGATAAAAATTGTCCGTCACGTGAACTGTTATTTTTATGCATCGTTTGTACGCCTTTACAGATTGATGTCATCATTCCATATCCAGTTCGCGAGCATCCTCCCAAGTTCACGTCCCGCAGCTCTGACGCAAACTGCCGCCGACGGATTGTCAGCAGTGGACGTCCAGGACACCGGATACCTGATGCCATGTAAAACGGGCAAGCATGGTAAAAGGCTCTCAGGAGGTATACGTAGTGTCTTTTACAAGATTATGCCTTTTTATATATGTAAACTTACTGTGTAAACTTAATTGAGTTTACAAGTAATTTATTTTGACATGTGTTATTATGTGTTTTCCATATGGGTACCTACGATATTTTGCTACGATTTTATTTTAAGCATTTAAACGTCCGACGTAAAGTGCGAAATGTTAATGAAATTATTCCGTAATGAATATATCGTTTATGTGACATGGTGGTAGCGTGTCAGGCTAACACGCATGAGGTTCCTGAATCGATTCCAAACATAATATTGTATTGTTTGTTAGGCTGTCGTTCGTTGTCGTCGTTGTCGTTCGTTGTCGTTGTCGTTGTCGTTGTCGTTGTTGTCGTTGTTGTGTTGTCGTTGTCGTTGTCGTTGTCGTTGTCGTCGTCGTCGTTGTCGTCGTTGTCGTCGTTGTCGTCGTTGTCGTTGTCGTCGTTGTTGTCGTTGTTGTCGTTGTTGTCGTTGTCGTTTTCCAAGATGCACAGGGTATTTTGCAATAATGAGAAATGCACGATGTGATAAGGCCGTTTTTTCGTGTTTGCATCTGGTCATTGTCGTTGTCTAGGCTAGGCTAGATGCATTTCTTCCTATTTTCAGGATTATAATAATACTGACTGTGTTGTTTTGCTTTGATATGCCTTTCCATGTTATTTCTTTTGACATTTAAGTATGTGTTATTATGACTCTTTTGTATTGTATTATGGTTTACTGCATTTTTTCAGGATTTTAAAGATGCAGTTTTTCTTACTTTAATATTATGCCATTACATATTATTTGCTTAACATTAGTATTAACATACCAGTATTAATTACCATTTTATATTATTCTGCTCATTTTGATTTTTTTTTTTTTTTTGCAAGATTTTTGACAACGCATATTTTCATCAGTATTATAATATTTACTTTGCTGTTTTGCTTTTGAATGCCTTGACAGATAATTTGTTTTGATATTTAAGTATGTATAATAATTATTTTATTTTTTTCAGCTCAAAAGGTACTTTATTCTTTATTTATTTCAATTTATTTTTTGAAATATGTAATTTGAGTTGTTGTTTGCTTACTAGCACGTGGTTCCCCCCCCACCACCTAATTCCTACTTTCAATCACGGTTTATACCGTAAGAAAGTAGATTTCTTAGATTATTTTAGTTTAATTTTATCTTTCTTCTCCTTTTTGGCCTTCCTCTTACCCGGCCTTGCAGCCGTCCCTGTAGCTCCTAGGGCCCCTTCTTCGTATCCGTTGCTCCACCGTACCCAAATGCCCTCGCACAGTCGAGTTCCGCGCGTCTTCCGTTAGCCTGCGACCTGCTTAACTGCCGCTTGCGGCGACCTGGTAGTCCGTAGCAGTAGCACACAAGGTCCTCTCGACATGTGAGGGTGTTTGGAGCGCCAGCTACTTCGCGCTGCAGGAGGGGCTTGACTCTGGGCCTTGGCCAGGGTGATGCGACCTTCAGGTTAGTGCGGAGTACCTGGCCAGTACAGGCGGCGTTGCGTACAGCGGCCCGCAGCCGAGTGTCACGCCGCGGGTCGAGCCCCTTTCAGGGTTAGGCCTGGCGTGCTTCTCGGATGCGGCGCTTCTGCTACCAGCGCACGCTGGGTCGGAGTAGCGGCGACGAGATAGGCCTATTGGCGCTGCGGTGGCGCGCATGTTTGGCCGGGTATTAGGCAGATCTATTGTCCCACTTTCAATTACGGTTAATACCGTAAGAAATGGGTTTTTTATCATTCTTTATTCAAGTTTCGTTTCTGCTTCATTAAATATAATTAAATTCATTAAATTTCACTATTTCTTCATTAAATTTAATAAAATTCATTAAATTTCACTATTTCTTCATTAAATTTAATTAAATTCATAAATTTTCACTATTTCTTCATTAAATTTCACTATATATAAATGCCCTTTGTACCTATTTAGCATTTTTCATTACATATTTCAAATAAATTGAAAAACCATGATTATTTTATGTGCATGTGTAGCGACTATTCTGTAGATGGTTTTTTGTATTTTGGGAAACGTAGTTTAGCAGAGTACTCGGCCTTTTTTGTCTTTCTTATATATTTATCATATATTTATCCTTAACTAACTTTTTTTTACATGTACATTATCATGTTTTTGCTTTCGTCTATAAATTTATGGATGAATATATAATGAAGATAATAGCTTTATTTGGTGTGGATTTTATTTATTATAATTGTAGTTTTGATGGTAGCTAGATCTATCTTTGTTATTGGGAATAATTAACATGGGTGACAGTGATGATTTTTTTTTTAATAACAAATATTATATATAATTTTATATATAATATAAATAATTAATTTAAATAATTTAAAATCTAAAAAAAATTAAAAAAGAATCAACTCCGCCTGCAGTTTGGGTAGCGACTATACCGACTGCTGCCGGTCCCAAGCCCGGAAAAAGGAGGAGGGGTTCAGAAACGTGGGGTTAATCAAAAACATATGTAATTTATTAAAATCATAAATGGTTTTCCCAATCTTTGCATTAAATTATACTTTATTTTACACTGAAGTCATATGGTGTACTCAAGCAAGTTCTAAGTTGAAGACACTTACTTGCAGTTTCCATGTTTGATAATCTTATATTAATGAATTTTAATATTATTTTTCCATTGCTTTACTATTTATAAATTCATGGATAAATATATAAAGAAGATAGGTAATATGGTATATATTTAGTCTGGGTTTTGTTTTGTAGAATTTGGTTCTAGTGATTGTAGTTAGATCCATCACTGTTATTGGGAAAACAACTAACCATTAAGCCCATCACAGAAGTAGCTATAATATATATATTAAAATCAATCATAACAAGGCATAGCGCGATATATTTATTTTCTATACAAATTTTCGAGTGACCGTACACGCATCTATAAATCGCACCTTAGGACGAAAACGAATTCAAAATACCAATTTTCGGAAATTCTCAGTAGAAGCAAGTAAACACTATCGATTTCTTCTTATTTTTCATAGGAAATTATGTACCTTTCTGTGTGTAAAAATAAAATAAAAAAATAAATACTAAATTATGTATAATGTTATTTTTCAGTCTTTTATGATGATAAATCATTACAACCTTTTTTTGAATTAGGTAGTTTTCATCCTAAAGGT
Organism: Micrasema minimum; assembly: GCA_022494985.1. Classification (NCBI taxonomy): domain Eukaryota; kingdom Metazoa; phylum Arthropoda; class Insecta; order Trichoptera; family Brachycentridae; genus Micrasema; species Micrasema minimum. Next base: position 53,750 of record JAGVSP010001746.1, read on the forward strand.
GCGAAATAAAAATTATTATTGTTCCGCGTCACTCGAAAATTTGTATAGAAATGTATATCTCGCTGTGCCTTGCCAAGATTCATATTAATGTATATTGCTATGTTTGTGGTATGGAATCCACAAACTGCCTCCAGGCTAAGCGATCGGCCGCCAGCTCCCGTGCATCCTCCCAAGTCAAGTCCACGTCCCGCAGCTCTGGCGCAAACTGCCGACGAATTGTCAACAGTGGACGACCAGGACGTCGAGAACCTGATGCCTTGTAAAATAGGCAAGCATGGTTAAGGGCTCTCGGGAGGCGTGCGTAGTATATGGCCTAGCCAGCCGAATCGCCTTCGCTGACAGTAGATACCAAGGGTTGCTGTGTCCGTTCCTCACCTCTGTGTAAAGTCAAAACCACCGCACACCTTCTAGTTAATTCTGGCTTGAAGCACGAAGGTAATATTGGGTAGTACTGTCAAGTCCAAGGAAATGATAATATGAAATATAATTTTATTTACAACATTTTGAGTGTGTCCAAATACTTGTAGACAAAAACTGGATTTCACCCATTACGGGCTAATAATTACAATTTGACATCTCAACAGAGACGAGAAGTTTGGAAGGGAATATGGATATCTAGGCGTTTACAGGGCTTATGACCTGTCATTGGCTGGGTTAAGTGGCCACTTGATGTATTACAACATTCCCCATTTCACCTAGTATTTGATATCCATATCTGCCAATTTTACAATAAAATGGCGCGACGCTTCACATGTGAACACTCTCTGTCATCCATTGAGAAAATTGCTAAGCATTTTAGCAGAAACCTTTATGATTGCAAGTGAGATTCTTACCGAATTATATCACCTACTAGGAAACGCCTGAAGATGAGGTTTCTGCTGCTAAAATGCTTAGCAATTTTCTCAATGGATGACAGAGAGTGTTCACATGTGAAGCGTCGCGCCATTTTATTGTAAATTGGCAGATATGGATATCAAATACTAGGTGAAATGGGGAATGTTGTAATACATCAAGTGGCCACTTAACCCAGCCAATATCCATATTCCCTTCCAAACTTCTCGTCTCTGTTGAGATGTCAAATTGTATAATTTATTTTTTAAATTAAATAAATCATTCCATATATTGGAATATTATTTTTTCATATATTGATATTCCATATATGATATTCCAATATATTTTGTTATCATATATTTGGCGGCCTCTGTAGCGTAATGGCTAAGACGCTGGACTCACGATACGGAGGTTCCGGGTTCGATTCCCAGTGAGAACAAAAAAAAATGGAATTTTTCTCAAGCCTGGGTGTTTGTGACATTTATTTTATTTTTTTATTTATTTATTTAGTACATTGCAGTTTTTAAGACGTCATATTGATATTTTCAATGCATTCCTCACTGGGGGACCCCGTGCTGAGAAAAGCATTTTACAAGCTAATGTTTTTTTTTTTTTTTTTTTTTTTCTTGGTCGACATTATTTACAAAAAATATTAATTTACACACACTTGATCAATGTCACTCACTAATACTATCACCAAAATGGTAGGTAGATGAGGTTCAAATATATTATGACAATTATTGTTGCAATATCTTGAGTCTTGAGCACACTTTAATGCGATACATTAATTCGATATTAAGTTAATTTTTATGTGGTGACCATGGTTTCAGGATCATTAAAATAATAGTAAATTCATCGAAGTTTTTCTGTATGCTTCTTATGTTTTGATTTAAAATCTTGAATGATTTTTCTTTATTTAGAAAATTTATTTCAGGATTCTATGTACATTATTGGTTGAGTAAAATTTGCTTGTCTATGCATATATGGTTATAATATGTTTGGGATTATTTCTTGTGTGATAAGGTAAGTAGTTTTCAATGTGTTTAGGAGAGTAATCTTTTGAAATCCAGCACTCTGTGAGAATTATAACATCAATGTTCATATTCCCCTCTGTAATTGGGCCTCCTGGCCTGTTGAGGTGGTAAAAAAATTTAATTAAAAATTAAATTAAAATTAAAATCACTGGAATATTACCAGCGTCCTCATGCATGATAGCTCAACGCGGAAACCACGCGCTGCTTAACCAACACAATTAAAATAATGATTTCAGGCACGGGTGGGCTGCCAATTTTTTAACAAGGGGCTCGCGGGGGGGGGAGGTTGTTGGGAGGGGGGTTTCGTGGGATGGGTGGAGGGGGGAGGTGTATCATTTCGTTCTAACTATCAACAATTAAAAATACTTAATATGCACATTAAACGACAAAATATAGATATGACTGGTTTTTTTACGATAGAAAATTTTATAATTCAACAAATCTAATATTTAATATTAGTTCAAAAGGCAACAAAGTTTGAGGTTTCATAATACATTTGAACCATCCACTGAAATTGCATTTATGTACTGATTTGATCTGAGAATATGAATTTCTCTTAATTTAACAAGGGGCTCGCCGGCCCAAGTCAAATTTAACAAGGGGCTCGCGCGAGCCCCTCCGAGCCCCCTGCAGCCCACCGCTGATTTCAGGTGTCTCACCTCGTCCGGCTCACTCTCCCCTGGTGGAGCGAGCCTCGCTGCTCGTCACCACCTCTCACGACTCCAGGTTCCTGCTCTCTGCTCTCGCACCTCCACGACCGGGACTTCCTGGCGAGCTGCTGAGGTAGGATACTTAACTCTATTATGCCAACACGTCAACAATGGAACAGTTCGCTATTCCACCGCCTGAGTGCTAAACTATCCAATCGACCACTAACTAACTAACCATCACGCCATTTCTCCGAAGGGGTAGGCAGAGAGGATAGAACGCCACACCACTCTGTCCTGGCACACTTCTCTTGCTTCCTCCACATTCATACATCTCCTCATGCACGCACGTCGATTATTCCGACTTCTTACATGCCCACTTGTTTTACTTGATCATGCCACGTCTTTCTCGGCCTTCCTCGACCTCTACATCCAGGCACAGTCGCATCATATATTTTTTTAGCCGTTCTTTCATCATCCATTCGCTCTACGTGACCGAACCAACGTAAGAGACCTTTCTTAATTTTGTCGATAATGCTTATCTCAGCCTTGCATTCTGCTCTAATTTCAACATTAGTGCACCTATCATACATAGTCTTACCACACATTCGCCTGAGAGATCGCATTTTTAGTGAAATTGAGTTTTAAATGCAGTATTGTTAAGAATTAAATTCCGCGTCGAGTGATGCGTCAATTTTCTGAAATAAACTTGATTGCATACTAATAAAAGACATCCGAAAATATTATACGCTAATGAAACTTATTCTAAATTCAGTTCCTCTATCTCCCGACCTCTTGTCCAATATACAGGTTGCGTTTATCCAAATACAAACCAATCGAGGAGAAACTACCATATTATTTTTGTGTTTATTATAACTCTGTAGATTCCTTAGTCCATAAATAAAAAAAATGTTTACATATAATACACAATACACGTAAGGTTATAAAATTTTTATTTCAAAGAAAATAAAGTAACATTATGGCATGAAAATGTAAAATCGAGTTTTTTTTCGTTGAGAAATCTGCTTATTTTGGAATAAATTGTACCCTTAAAATTAGGCACGAACCAGGTCATTGTATGGGCCTGTTTCCCATATCGAAAATTTATTGTTAAATTATGAGTAACATTACAGCACTGTATATGTCAATATGGCTTTTAAAGAAAACTAGCACTAAACACGCGCGGTGGCAAATTGGTGGCCATTGTCTTAATTTTCACGGTGCATCTTTTCTCTATCTCTATTATTTATAAAGTTGAAAATAACGTCTATTAAATGTGTTTTTTCAAAATATGTTTAATTCATCGGTTCAATCATGACTCTAATGAAGACCTTGAAACATTAAAAATATATGTAAATATATTTTAAGGAAGATATTCAATAAAAACCTTCTCTTGTAAAATGTTGTTACTGGTTGATAGAGTACGTGAGAACTCATTACGATTCGCCATTAGCTCGCTGCACACTTCGTAACTTGAAATATTTTTAAAGAATTCGCAATGTAACGGTTAAAATATGCTTATCGGAGACCCAAATATAGACACAAAAGATAATAATAACATGCTAACAGGAAGCCCAAAAGACATTCTGTGAAAACTACCCAGGCCATTAATGTACATATATACATAGATTTTTGCGCTCTCGAGAATTCAAAAAACTTCAATGTTTGAAAATGTCCGGATGGTAAGCCCGTGCTACACTTACACAAAGTTTAACTGAACTTACGAAGAATCATCACTGTTTACACATTGTATATCTTCACTTATTAAGCTAGAAATACTCTAACTCTGTCAACTTTTTTGTATAAAGTTAAATTCGAAATAAACTTAAAGTTGAGAGCCCCCTATCTTCTAGAGCAGATACCTCTTCATTGTCCAATTTAGATTGACGTCACAAGACAATGTCATCTTTTTTATAATTTAGCACCATCAAATAATATATTATTAAAAAATTCTTTTATAAGCATCGTAGTTGTGCGAAATTCAATGAATACTGTAGCTGTCTTGAACATTTTTTTAACATCAGACTACCCAATTTCCAAATTAAAATTATCATGAAATCTTATAGACTGTAAGGATCGCGGGTAATCCTATTCCTATACCCAGTCATCTCCTTTTCCTTTTACCTAGCCCTATCATAGCTATCCTTCCTCATAACTCTTTTTTTTATTTCTTATATTTATTTTTTCTATCAAAATTTTGAATTGTATACATGTGAAAAACTATAATTGGTAATTCATGCTTTTTTTTTATACTATTCATGTATCGATACTGTTGTTTTTCTATAAATAAGTAGTTAAAATAAAATAAACGACTTGGACTCAAAAGAAGATATTCGATTTAAAAAAATTATACTTGTAGACAAGCAAATTCACACAGTGATTTAATGCTACCCACTTAAAAAAGATTACACAAACTTATAATGTTAGATAATTGTGTAATAAAATAAGAAGAAAATTCCTCGGGTAATCGATGTAATGTAACCCGCAGAGGAATCGCGCTTTGCGGGAACATTAAAAACGTTGTTTAATTTATCAATGTATAAATCATAAAAACTTGAAAATGTGAAATTCTTAACTATCTGTGTATGTTTCCAGGAAAGCTCGCAAAATGGAGCCGTCAGCTCGCGGTTCAACAACTGTTGTACGAGAGCTGAACTATACCGGTTTCACGAGCTCAACTACACACATACTTGAGCTGCGACGATCATCATACTAATGTCCAAAGCAAACATTGAGTTACAATTCCTTGGTGGAAGAAGAGAGTAAAATTTTGACATGACAGCTATTGTCAAATTAATCTCTGAAGTTAGTTGCTTTGGAAGCTATGCACATAACAGAGTTGCTAGTAAATAAAAAAAGGCCTTGTTAGCGCTAGACTGCATGAATTTACTTACTTGACTAATGAAAAATCTTGTAAATAATGCAATGTAATTTCCCAATACTCGGTACAATCAATGATTATCACTAAAATAACTAAGGGTTGACACGGTAGTATTTTTCAAGTATAGAATGTCACTTCTCTGTAATTCTTGTTTGAAGATATTAGTTATCAACTATACCAATTCCAAGCGTTTATTATTTTACTTTTGACAGATCGATTATGTATCGATTAGGGATGTCCTAATGCGTTACCGAATCGATTTCTCATAAAAATCGACTTTATTTATGAAGAAGTTTTAATCAATTTAACACATTTATATTTTATTTTTGCTCAACATTTTGTAGTTTATAAACATACCCAGACGTTTAAAGCAGAGTTTATATTACGAAAGCGCTGTCGTAAAACTTTTTTTTTTTAACAGTCTTTATTCAATAAAAAATATTAAAAAATACATAATTTCTTTACAAAAGAAACTTTAAATACAGTCCCGATAAACTCCTTAATTGGAGTTTGTCATCGGGTGCAGGAGCTACAGAAAACCCAAATATGCATAGGACTATTTTTATTGTCGTAATGTAAATTGAGAAATTCTGTGTCGCGACAAACAAAAAAAAAACTATAGGTTTTGATTTAAATCACATTTTATATTTTTTCATGGAAAAAATCAACTTGAATAATCCTCGTTGCATAAGTAGGCTCAATAAACATCGATATCGATAAATATCGGAGCTAAAGAACATGTGCTTCACTATCGTAAAAAAAAAAAAACATGAAGTATTGCATTTTTCGGTCTATGGTTGCCTGTCAATAATTACGGAACTTTATAGGCGCCCATCTATCAAGAGTAAAATAAACGCTTGGAAATACTATAGTTTAAGGGAAATAGGTTTAGGTTTAGACCAAGAAAAAACATATTAAAATATACATTAATTTTTTTAAGTATAATTAATTTACACTAGATAAAGATCCTTAAATATAATTCACATAGATAAACATTGACCAAAGAAAACTATTTTCCAGACACTAAAAACAATTATTTCTTACATATTCAAGCTGACACGACCAACACAATAACAACATACTATGTAAAACAGACGGGGAGACATTTTTACTCCGATTGTAATTTAGAACTGGGAGTGTGACTTGGATTGGGGTGGCTCGGATTAGCAGGCGAGTAGAAACTAAATCCCGCCTATTATGCTTCCTTTTTCCAAGACAGAGTATTTAGAATATGATCCTCCTGTTTATTTAAGGGGGACAAAGTTAAATCTTATTGATATCCCCAGAGACATAGAAGCTCTGGAAACGAATGTGGTTTATCGGATTAAAATTTGAAATTTTCCACCACCTTGAGTCCTTTTGTTTTCCTTATTTTATACAGGATGTAACAAAACTCGATGTACAACCCTAAAACTGGTGAATCTACATCGTATTTGGAGTCGATTCTGTAGAATTTTTTTATTTATTTGACCCTTAGTTTTGGAGAAAATTGAGTACGAAGTAGATTTTTTTTTGCTAATTGTTATCAAATATCATGTATTTAGTCAAATTAATACAATCCATGAAGAAAAAAAAATAAAAAAACGCGTTTTAATAAGAATATGAGCAATTTTACTTAATCTGCCATACTTATGAAAACTTTTGTCAGAAGAAAAAACAATTTTTTTTCTAGCTCAGATTAAAAAGTCATATTACACAATCGTCTCCGAATACGATGTAGATTCACCAGTTTTCGGGTTGTACCTAGAGGGTTGTTACACCCTGTATATCAATCAACAATGATGCGAAATAAATAATAATTATTATAGCATGTTCAATTACTATAGCACCCACCCTAGCTACATTATACTTGTTTTTTTTTTAACAATTTTACTATATACTTAATTTTCACTTCAGACGTGAAATCCATAAAATTCTTAGAGCCCTCGCCTAGAGGAATATGGGTTAGTTTTGTGATGAAATCTGCATCTGAATACCAGATAGTTTTAACATATTGGTAACTTAGCTAACATCAAGTCATTTTAGTTCATATAACAAGACAAAATGGATCTTTAAAACATAGGAATAAGGCAATTAGCATACAACTCATTCAACAAAGTTGAAAACGTTATAATTTCCATAAACAACATTTTGAGTGTGTCCAAATACTTGTATATAATTCGGTAAGAATCTCACTTGCAATCATAAAGGTTTCTGCTAAAATGCTTTACTATTTTCCTCAATGGATGACAGAGAGTGTGTCACACATGTGAAGCGTCGCGCCATTTTACTGTATATTGGCAGATATGGATATCAAATACTAGGTGAAATGGGGAATGTTGTAATACATCAAGTGGCCCCTTAACCCAGCCCACAGGTCATAAGCCCTGTAAACGCCTAGATATCCATATTCCCTTCCAAATTTCTCGTCTCTGTTGAGATGTCAAATGAGGGAATCCACTGTTTTCTAAAGTAATTTTTTTCTATAAACTTACTATTTAACAAAACAAAAAAAATATATTTAATATTTTTTTATAAGTAATTGATGAAGATACGATTTTTTAAAGTTGCACATTTCAAATACCGCACTAAATACCAACTAAGTACTAACTGCGGTCATTTTTGCAGGAGTGACGTCATAAAACGGGTTGGTTTAAGGCCATGGGTATGATTCTCCAGCCAGTAACAAAACTATCAAAAATCTATGCAAACTGACGCGGGAAGCACAGATAAAATATAGGCCATCGACTCAACTGTCATATACTGTTAACAGCTGTTCATAGGGAGACTGAGTGGCGGCCATCTTTTTTGCAATAGAAGCTAGTATGTAGATTGTTTTTCCATATTAAAATGCCATGGAAACGCGGCTACCGGGGGGTTTAAAAACGGAAACCTGGAAACCACTACACATAGATACAAGGAGTGACCCCCCCCCCCCCAAAATCATTGTTTAAGATTTTGAAATGAATGCTATTATTCAACATTTTTTATTACGATTTGCGTGCGTTTTTTGGGATATTTCATCCTGCTTCAAATTTTAAATATTTCGCGTTACTACACGAAAGCGTTTTATAAAATTCAATTCCGGTATAAAATGGATTATCCTCATTGTGGTTATAATTTCCTAATTTTTCCAGCTAAATGCGGTTTTAAGATGTCATTGAACTGGAATTTTTGTCTATTTTCAATTTACCACAAAAAACAGGGCGCCGCAGAGTTTTTTTTCCACCAGTAAAAGTTCTTGTCGGAATCTTTTAGTACTAAAGAAACAAAAACTGAATGTGATGTGTTTGCGAATATTTTGCATAAGAAAACACGTTTCGGTGGGAAAAAAAACACTCAATCGCGAGCGATACTGAGCCACCGCAATAAACCTATAGTGAAAAAAGTCGGAATGGGGGTGTAAATAAATAAAAAAAGATAAATTAAAGTACGGCTGTCAAAAAAAATGTTTGTTATTATTATTTAATAATAGGCGAGCAGCTTAAGCTGATATGCCTAAATCGGACAGCTAGTTAGGTTTAAACTTGTCCAGTCCTTTCTTAAACCCGTTCACACTATTAACAAAATGCTTAACTATCTTCTCAAAAAAGATGTCACTATAGGGAAAAAGATTAAAAATCTGTCGAAAAATCAACTTACATTAGGATTCTTCTGTACAAACTCAACATATAAAGAAGTTTCTAAAATTTTTTCATACATGGTTGTCAGATATGGGCGGAATGGGGAATGTTGTAATACATCAAGTGGCCACTTGACCCAGCCAATGACATAAGCCAGCCAATTGGTCATAAGCCCTGTAAATGCCTAGATCACCCACATCCGTTTTCCAGAGTTTCTCTGTCTCTGTTGGGATATCAATAATATCTGATATCAGCCCAGCATCATGGCTTATAATCCAGTCATTTGTCTACAAGTATTTGTATACGTTCAAAATGTTGTTTGGAATACATTTGTTTATATTGGTATTGAGGCCCATCATATTTACTATGAAAATTTAAGGAAAATCTTAATAATGATAGAATTTAGAAAAAAAATTATATAAATTATAACATAACAACGAAAGAAATGTCTCTTTTTATATCTAGTTAACTATGAATCCACGTCAAAATCATCGTCTGAAATGGCGTCCAAGTCATCGTTTTTCCGCTGGGAGTCTGAATTGACGGCGTAATCTTGTATGCGCTTGATGACGCTCGTCGACTGCGGACATACTCACCATCCTGTCGCCGGCGTCGTTCGCACCCGTCTCGTCCGGATCCTGCAGAAGACGGTCCTTCCTCGGCTGGTTTCGTCTGCGACTCGTCTTTATCGACAAATTTGGAGGAATGGACGTCGTTCGACACGACTTTGGACGAATCTTGGGGCTCAGAGCGTACTTTCATTTCTATCTTCTTCAGAGCGAAAGGAGATATATCGCCTTGGAGAACCCTGTCAATATCCAATTCAAGGTCTTCGTCAATGGTAGAAACGGGCTTCAAGCCGTCTCTGGACGAGCAATCGTCTTCTAGAAGCAAGGCTTCGACTTCCGGATCCAAAACAAACTTATCTTCCTCCGACTTCTCGGGGTCGATTTTGTTATTGTCAGCTACGTCCATTTTATCACTTTCGGAGATTTCAACGCTCGCGCGCTATCAATCTTTTCATTTTCGGCAATCTCGATGCCTCCGAGATCCATCTTGCTTCCTGCACCTGCGTGCTCATCGTGAAGACACTTCTCCGCCCCATCGATGGCCATTTGTATGACGGATCCGAAATTGCCCAAATCTTCGTCCTTTTTATCAGTCTCAAAGAATCCATTATCGGACTCCACTCCCATAGTCTTCTGGTGTGGTAACTTTTCAGATTCCTCCATCCCACTCTTTTCTTCACTCGCTACATCCTGTTCCATCGCGTCGTCGACTTGATTCTCATTTATTTTGGACTCGGAATAGTCGCTTTCACTTATTCTAACGGCCGATCCTAGATCTTCGTTAATTTTGTCACTTAAGAGTAAGTCTTCACTTATTTTATCAACTGATGCTAAACCTAAAGTTACATTATCGCTAATAGATAAATTTTCACTTATTTTATCACCCGCCTCTAGGACATCACTTACATTATCACCTGACACTAGATGTTCGTTTATTCTATCACCCGTCACAAAGTCTTCGTTTGTTTTTTGCCCTGTTAGTAAATCTTTACTTATTTTGTCACCTGAGCCTAGTTCCTCATTTATTTTGTCACCCATCACTAGATTTTCACTTATTTTGTCACCTGACCCTAGTTCCTCATTTATTTTGTCACCCATCACTAAATCTTCACTTATTTTGTCACCTGACCCTAGTTCTTCATTTATTTTGGGACCCATTACTAAATCACTAATTTTGTCACCTGCATTAATTCTTCATTTATTTTGTCACCTAGCAATGATTCTTCATTTATTTTGTCACCTAGCAATGATTCATCATTTATTTTGTCACCTAGCAATGATTCATCATTTATTTTGTCACTCCTATGTAGATCTTCATTTATCCTATCAACCGCCGCCGAATCTTCATTAATTGCGTCGCCCATTTGGACATCTTCATGTATTTTCTCACCGGCTTGTGCATCTTGGCTTATTTCATTTCTTTCCTCTACATTATCACCTGACAGGGCCAAATCTTCATCCGCCTTATCACTCGAGATTACACTATCACCCGTTTGTGGTTCTTGGTTAATTACATCACCAAGTCCTAGATCTTCGTTCATCGTGTGACCAGATGTACAATCTTGGTTTATTTTGTCACCAGATCCATCACCGGAGCTTAAACTTCGTTTAATTGATCTCCTGGTGCTAAAGCTTCATTCGATCCATTGCCTCTTGCCTCATCGTCATTTGTTACATTGCCTCTTGCCTCATCGTCATTTATTACATTGCCTCTTGCCTCATCGTCATTTATTACATTGCCACTTGCATCTTCATTGATTCCATAACTTGTTTGCGCCTCGTTTGTCTTATCTCCGGCGTCGGTTTGGTCGCCCATCGCGACGTCGCTCTCAAGATTATCGAAATCATTCTCCAAACTGTCCATGGGCTCAGTTTTGCTGATCAAGGCGTCGAACCGAGGCAGTTTGCGCTTTTTGTTTTTACTTTTCTTGAACATCCTGGTCGAGAAGATGCTGCGCAGCGAGATGACGGACAGCGAGTCGACTGCGGTCCGCTGTTTCCTGGCGAACGGGTTGATGACCAGGTTGGGCCGAGGGAAGGCGGTCTGGCCTTCCGGCTCGGACTCGTCGCTCTCGTAATTGTCGCCGAAGCCGTTGTCGTCGTAGTCGTGGTTGTACTCGTCGTACTCTTGCTTTATCTCCTGCTTGACGACCACGTCGCCGGTGTGGTCTTCGTACCTGAAAAGAAAACGGAATTTAGGACAGTCGAAAATGGAGGCCATTAGAGGCAACCTGTTCTGCTATGCATTGGTATACAAATTAGGACACTTCTAGTTGATGAGAACAATTATTGTCTCTGTCAATAGTCCGCCTTCTCCACAGCGAGTTTTCTCCTCACCTTAGGGGGATTAATAATCAACACTGGTAAAACCCATGTCATGTGTAATAGCTCGTGTCAAGGTGCCCAGATCCCCCTGGCTTTGTCGGGACAAGTCATCCAAAGGGTCGAGAGCTTCAAATACCTGGGAGCGTACATGACAGAAAACGGCAGAGTTCAGAAAGAACTGGGAGTGCGGCTTGGAGTAGCGGGCGCCGCATTCAACAGTATGAAAGCTGTCTGGAGATCGGATATTTACTCGGTTAAAACAAAATACCGCCTTTATAACTCCTGCATTGGATAACTACTGCAGTGGACTCCACTGTGGATGTAGCTGCCTGGTCTTTAACAATATTATTCAAGTACCTGTCGGAACCCCCCTGGTTTTTGCCCAGTACGCTTCCCAGGGACCAAGGGTGAGCGTTACCTACCTCGGTGATCCAGTTTCTCCAATGGGCCGATTTGGCCTTGAGAGAATCCCGGACCTATATGCACGTCTCGCATCTCGTGCGACGCGCTTCAGCCATGTGGTGACCTCATCACTAGCCCTCCCCCGGTTGGCATCGCCCAGTCTGCGCATACTCTTTTTGAAATCCCTCTTTAGAACAGAGAGTTCGTCATTCCACCATGGAGTGCCGATCTTGCCCCTTGGCCTGATCCGCCCCAAGATGGAGTCCGCTGCCCTCGTGACACACTTTGTAAAGTGGTCCCCTATGTCAGAGTCCCTCCTGGCAACTCTGACATTGAAGCCGGCTAGCTCCTCCCGCAAAGCAGCTCCGAAAACCCCCCAGTCCGCATTTCGCGTCCTGTAGGACCACAGGCCAGCCTGCTCACGAGAAGAGTGCGTCACGCCGCTCAACTCAAATGTAATGAGCCTGTGGTCGCTCTGAATCTCTCTGTCGTGTACCATCCAACCCTTGGCTTTCTGGACCAACGACGGAGAGACCAGCGTCAGGTCGATGTTGCTCTCTCCACACGGGCCAGAGAACTCTGGAGGCGCTGGTCCAGAACCTCATACCTCAGGATGACGTCACAAAAGACACGGCGTACCACGAGCTCGTAAGGCGGATTGCACGGGTAGATCCCAGCATCAGCGACCCGTCGATTATTAGTGTGACCGACCAAGAGCTTGATATAATCATTAAAAACCTTGGCCCAAAAAAAGCACCTGGGCTGGACAGGATAACGGGGCCATAATTAAGCAGGTTTGGCGTTTTGCAAGGGAGGAGTTTCTGTCGGTGATGGAAATATGCCTCCAAACAGGAGTCTTTCCGAAATCTTGGAAAGAGGGTCTCCTTAAGATCATTCCCAAAGGGGGTGATAAGGAGGTTTCCGATCCCAAGGCGTACCGGCCGATCACTCTGCTTTCAGTCTTCGGCAAGGTGCTGGAGAAGTTGATTGCGGACAGGTTGGATCGCTGCTTGGCCCCGCCATGTGCGAGGCAATTCGGCTTCACCAGGTCCCTGTCGACTGAGGATGCAATCTTGTACGTGACGAAGTGGAGTGAGGAGGCGTCGGGGAAATACGTATGTGGGATTTTCCTTGATATAGCAGGCGCCTTTGACAATGCGTGGTGGCCGATGATCCTAGTAAAACTTAAAAATAGAGGATGCCCGAAGGAGCTTTTCGCAATAATGAGAAGCTACCTGGAGGAGAGATCTATCACGGTGATCCACGGATCCACTATAATAGTGGTGCTGACGACCATGAGGTGTCCTCAGGGCTCCGTCCTGGGTCCAAAACTTTGGAACGTTACGTTCGATGATCTTCTGATCATACCTCTCCCGGGGGGATGCATGCACTATAGTGGCCTATGCGGACGACGCTCTTCTTTTTTATTGTCTGGTGACAGCAGACGGGAGATCGAAAGCAAAGGCAATGTAGCTACTAACAGGGTTCTGGAATGGGGTATTAGAAAATAGACTAACTTTCTCGCCGCATAAGACCATGGGCCTAATGCTCAAGGGAAATCTGGACAGAGGGAGGAACCCCGTAATAAGGATGGGGGGAGTCAGCGTTAGGTTCACCGACGTGGTGAAGTACCTGGGAGTATATCTGGATCGGGTCGGGATCTTTCTTGGCGCACGCGAAATCTATATCGGCAAAGGCAAGCACACTGTTCATGAAGGTCCGACGCATTAGCGGCGCGACCTGGGGATTGAGAAGTGCGGCTGTCAGGACGATATATAGAGCGACCTATGTTGCTCAACTGACCTATGCGTCGCGTGTGTGGGTTCACAAAGCCCACGCGGGAAATGTACCGAGAACCCTGCTGAGCGGACAGAGACCGCCTTTACTGGCGCTGACTGGAGCCTACAGAACGGTGTCAAGCGCGGCTCTCCCTGTCCTTGCTGGGGAACTCCCAGCAGACTTGGAGGTGGTGCAGTCTGAGGCGGCTAGGAGACTAAAAAAGGGAGAACAGGTAGTACATTTTGGGTTAAACTTACAAATGAGACCTGGCGACTCTCTCGGTGACCTGTTGGAGGCCCTGAGGGACAAAACTTGGGAGGAGTGGCAGAGGAGGTGGGACGTCGAGCGGAAAGGCCGCTGGACGTACTCATTCTTCCCGAGCATCCGAGAGAGAATGGCTTATGCTAAGCTGAACCTGGGTCATCATGTAGTACAAATGGTAAAACGGGGCACGGAGAATTTAGGGGAAAGCTCCATGAGTTCACCCTAGTGGCGGATCCTGGTTGTGCGTGCGGGGCACCCAACCAGACCGCAGAACACATTCTCTGGCATTGTCCTATACTGGAGGATTGCCGGGAGACCATGCTGGATGGCATGACCGAGGTTATGAGGCCGGCGTGGAATCCGGACTTCTTTGCAAACAGGGGTAATTTCGAGCAGCTTGCGCTGTTCGTGGATGCCTGGGTGCAGAGATGGGATATTCTCAGGGGTGAAAACTCCCAGTAAAATGGAGCCTAAATACCAGGATTAAAAAGGTAGAAGTAGAGTCTGCATGAGTAGAACAATAGGTGGTGAAGGGACATGGACTGAACTGGCATTTGTGCACGTTTCGTTCCGTAAAAGGAAGTATCTAGAACTAATAGATTGCTTAGTGGGGTAGTCCCCGGGGGAGACTTGGTGTGCCTTTGCACGGGCGGCCCGGTCCCGGGCTGTTTGTGTGTGCGTGCGTGGAGGTCTCAAATTATATCCCATCCCTCAACTCGGTTGTATTGTGTCTTTTGTAAGGATAGGATGGTCTTTGGATAGGTATTGTGATAAGGTACGGCAGGGGACGTATGAAATAGTGTCTGCCAGATAGGATGATAGGATGATGGTGTGAGATGCACACATGCGTTCTGTCCCCTCCCCTCTTTTCCCTAATCCCCCCTCCATTGAGACCCTGACCGCGGATGCACGGGTGGATGTCTGGAATGGGAGGTCTGGCGAGGCGGGATACTGGTCTCCACACGGGTGGTTGTAATTACTAATAAATAATGATCGGGGTAGAAACTAACATCCCTGCCACTGTTAATTTGGGCCGACTCTGGTTGGTTTGGGTGATGGAAACAATGACAATTATAATACATAAGCCGAGACGGTGGTAGGGGTACAATGAAAGCATTTGTTCGCGTACATAATCGTAAATTCATCCGTATTTTTTCACACTAACAATCTTAAAATCGCGGTTTAGCTTGTTGAAAAAATCGGTAGAGTTGGCTGGACTGAAAAAAGACTCAATAGTCTTTAAAGCAGTCTAGGGAAAGGGTGGGGCTTTCATTGTATAACTCCTGCATCACACCTGTTCTTCTCTACGGCTGCGAATCGTGGCACCTAATTAGGGCCCAAGACAGCTAACCTAACCTAACCAGGGCCCAAGATAGCAGACTTCTGAGTGCAGAGAATAGGTGTCTTAGAAGAATTTTGAGTGTGCGGTGGTTTGACTTTGTAAGGAACACAAGGGTGAGGCAACGGACACAGCAACCCTTGGTATCTGCTGTCATCCGGCGAAGGCGTTTCGGCTGGCTAGGCCATATACTACGTATGCCTCCCGAGAGCCGCCACCATGCTTGCCTATTTTACAAGGCATCAGGTTCTCGGCGTCCCGGTCATCCACTGTTGACAATTCATCGGCAGTTTGCGTCAGAGCTGCGGGACGTTGACTTGATTCGGGAGGATGCGCGGGAGCTGGCGGCCGATCGCTTGGCCTGGAGGCAGTTTGTGGATTCCATATGCTCCACATAGGGAGCGGATATGGATAATGAATGAACGAAACATAAATGATAGCTTTTTGAATACTACTTTATACTACTAGTCTCCGCAAGCGCCACGTCGCGATGAGGGATGGCGCGTTTTACAGGGCGCGCCGGAGCTACTCACGAGTTGTCCACCGGCTTCCGACTTGATGACGACCAGCCCCGGTTCCTGCTTGATCCTCCTGACGAGGCTGTCGCAGCGGTCGACGCTGATGCTGAGGCTGCGAAGGTCACTAAGGTGAGGGTTGTTCGGGTTCAGCTCCACTCCTTTCAAAAGAAAAATTTTTGTTTACAAAGTAATACAATAAAACACATATACATTAAAAAAATTAACAAAAATCCCACCAACAAGCCTGTTTTGTGGGTTTTACTGTGAAAGTCAAACAGTGTGCACGTGGAAAAAGAGAAAAATAAAGTCATTGTAAAAATGAAAAAAAAATAACAAGATAATGTAAACAAGGATAGTTTAAAAATGAATAAAGCTAACATATATAAGCGCAGTTTTTTTTACAAGTTTTCTGTGCAGTCTGAAAACGGTATCCCGTATAAAGGTGAAAAACTGCATGAAAAACTGTGTGCTAGTGTCAGATTTAAGCTGAATGACAGTCAATGTTTTTTTATGTAAACGTTTTAAATAGACATTGGTTTATTGTTATGCTTTTAAATACATAAAAAAGTCATAAAATAAATTACATAGTAGCTTAAATATACAATTTCTCTTAGAGCAAACATACGATAATAACTTACAATCGCGTATCAAAAATACACATATTTAGCGTGTCTTTTGACAGAAGTTTGACAGACTGCACAGTTTTCTGAACAGGAAACATGTGTAGTTTTCTTGAACAAGAAACTGTTCACTATAAAGTGGGCATAAGAGATATTGGTATCTTTATACAGGAAGAAGAACAGGGGAAAATAAATATAATATATAAAATATAAAATGACGTAGATTATGTTAATTGTTATAATCTTTAAAAGAAAGCTATGATTCTACATCTTTACAATATGTATCCAACTTTGTGTTAAATTTTTTAAAAGATGAAAAATTTGTATAATTTGACAAATGCCATTTTTATTGTCAGTTAAAAAAGAATTAATTAAACTGGGGGCAATAAAAATGTCATGTCTCTCAAGCAAGTGGAAAATTTACAATTGGAATTTCTAGCACTCGGATTACTTTTTTGACTAGACCTATTTGAGCTTCTAGCAAAATAGTTTTTGGTACTTAATGAAGATGCGATTTTTAAAAGTTGAATAATTTCAAATACGTTTCGCAAATTACAACTATGTATTAAAGCGCCGTCATTTTTGCCAGGAGTGTCTTCATTAATACGGGTGGCTAACAGCGCAGTAGGTGGTATTTCTCCAGCCAGTAACAAAACTGTCAAAAATGCTATGCAATGACTTTGGGACAGACGACCGGAGCACAGAAGATAATATCGTCATTCTCATCTGTACCAGAATAAGCAGCTAACAAAAGTCGCTGAAATGGCGGCCATCTTGGTTTTGCGATCAAGAATATTGTATGTAGATTGTATTCCACATTAAAATGCAGATTTTGGAAACGCTGTTCGGCCACTTTCTTGATATGTTGACGGGGGATTTAGTTACAGATTTTTGTCTAAACACTACAATTTCCTAGCGATACAAGGAGTGACAAAGTGACAGTATATAAGGTTTTGAATTTTTAATGTAATTTTGCAAGTCAATCAATACTATAATATTTTGCGTATGAATTTTTGGGATATACATTTGACTGCGAATTTTTTAAATATTTATTTGTCTAAACTTAAACATAACATAGATTCAAGGTTGTAGGCATGGCATTGAATAGAGCTAATTCACTTCTTGACGTCTTTGTTTAATATTCGAAGACCATTAGCTTAGAATGGCTCGTTAATTCCGATTTATCATGCCGGCCTGCCACGTTCAGGGCGGCATCCTCTTGCCGCCACTTTTACTAGGTGTCTCCTCAAGTTTTTGAGTCTTAAATATTGGCAGGTATGCAAATATGATTTTATTTCCCAACACGTACACCACACTTCAGAGTGGACATGACATAACTTCGACATTTGCTCAATTCCCGTTAATTTGGAGAAATTCGTCTTGTTTTTTTTTTCTTACATTGTGTTGTCCAGTGCATATGTGTGATTCTGATAATAAATAACAATATATATAGTTAACCTTATATTGAACAGTCTGAGTTAATGTACCAAATAAAGTGAAACTGTTTCTTTGTATTTGTTCATAGTGTTTTTACATATTTCATGGATATTTGCTTTTAATGTACTTTATCACATTTGTGTTACTTTTATGACAAGCAAATCATATGAAAACATTTTAGCAAATCAATTCAACAAGATAATATTGGCAATAACAAGGGAGTATAATGTAATGAAAAGTTAGAAAGTGCCTTCCTAACGGAAAGACCCACTGTCTGAAATAATTCGACTGATCCGATGTGATCCGATTTAAGTTGCAAGATTGCTCTACCAAACAGGCGATAACCATTGTCTGGTGTTAATTCCTGCTTCGTGGTAGGCCAAGAACCACATGCTGTCTTTGTCGAAGACAGTTGTCACGGAAGCATAACCTGGGAACGCCTGCCCGTTACATATGGGAGTAACTCCTTTGTCCGCGAGACGGATTATGTTGTTCCGACATGTTTTTGAAAGGCATCAGAAAATTGGCAGTACTCAACGGAGTTACTCCCACATAGGAGCAACCCTTTTGTACGGTAGTGAAGCGGTGGTGTTTGGAAATCAAGATGAAAGTAGACTGAATGCTAGTTGAAAAGTTCTTTATGTGTGGTGAAAGACTATGTATGATAGGTGTAAACAAAATGTCAAATTAGAGCAGAGTGCAAGGCTGAGATAAGCATTATCATTGTAAAATTAGGGGCTTTCTTTTACGATGGTTTGGTCATGTGGAGCGAATGTAGTTGATATTCTTTGAACAAGCTAAAAAAGTTGAAAAATCTTCGCAAGTGTGCCTGGATGTTGGGAGTCGAGGAAGGCAAGAAAAGACATAACATGACAAGTACTTGAAAGTTTGGTCCATAGTGACAAAGTCGGAATACAATCGTCCGGTATATGCATTGAGAAGATGTATGAATGTAGAGGAAGCAAGGAAGTATGTCAGGACACGCGTTATGGCGTTTCTCATCCAATCTGCCTACCCTACAGGGAGAAATGGCAAATTGAGGGTTAGTTAGTTAATGGATTGACGGGCTTAGTAAACTTAAATTAAAGAATCGGAATATTTAAAAATCAATTAAAAAAATAACAGAAATATCAGTTTGAATTTAGGTTCTCGCGTGACCATGACCTTTCAGGGCAAACTCGCATTTATTATTTGAAAAAAAGTTGGTTTTATAATTAAATATTGGATTTATGAGATAAATTAACAAATTCTGGTGAAGGTTTTGTTGTTGAAAAAAGTGCAATTTTGTGACGTAGCATTGATTTTATTTCGATTTTTCAAAGAAAGCGACAGAATGACAGCTGGCACTTGGCAAATGTGATGTTATTTATTTATTTCGTTATTTAGAACATTACAGAAAAAATCCAATTCATTCTAAAATCACAATACAATAATAAATCATCTACCAACGGCATAACCATTGGCAGGTTGGTTCTGCATATTGGCAGGTAAAACAATCCATGCTGTCTTTGTCGAAGATAGTTTATCAGGTACGAACCAGACCTACATCCATCAGGAGTTATGTATGCGACCACCAATCACCTGAAAGAAGTGAACACCCAAATGGACGTCCCTCCTCCTCCATAATGACTGACTAGCCTAGCGTCCCTAGTAAAAAGTCGGTTGGGAAGAGCCAATGATAATATCCATACTCCTTTAGGTACAGATAGCGCAGAAATTTCTTCTGTACTCTCTCTAACCAACAAAGAGTGTCGAGCCTCATGTGGCGACCAAATAATCGAACTAAACTCCAAATTTACATTCTTACCAAGGAATTACTAGTAATGTCCTCCAGAAACCCGAAGTGTTAGGAAAAGATCTTGCATTTCTAACAACGAAACCAGGCATTTAAAATAATCATAATATTATTGATATTCAAACAGAGACAGAGAGGCTCTGGGAACGACCATGTGGGTTATCAGGCAATGAACAGGGCGTTATGACCTGTCATTGGCTGGGTTGAAGTGGCCATTGATATTACATTATTCCCCTTCCGCCGTCAAATGACAACCATGTAAATGACAAATATTTGAAATTGTAATCCAGTATTGTCTACAAGTATTTGTATTCAATCAAAATGTTGTTCATAAAAATATTAACTGGTTAAAATAAAAAAGCAAAAATAAGAATTGGAGAGACATCTTCAGACGTCTGCTAGTAAGTAATCAAGTTCGGATTCGAACCTTACCTTACACCAATAAAGTAGATCGCCCAAAAAAAAATGCTTTAACTATATTCTCAATAGATGTCACTATAGAGAAAAGAATATTAAAAAATATTAAAAAAATCTGTCGAAAACACAACTTGCAGGTGGATTATTCTGTACAAACTAGATATATACAAGTTTCATAAAATTTGTCATACATGGTTGTCAGATGACGGGCGGGAATGGGGAATGTTGTAATACATCAAGTGGCCACTTAACCCAGCCAATGACAGGTCATAAGCCCTGTAAAACGCCTAGATAACCCATTTCTTTTCCAAGGCTCTCTGTCTCTTTGAGATATCAATAATATCTGATATCTTATTCAATAGGTATTAATCCAGTAATTTGTCTACAAGTAATTGTATTCATTCAAATGTTGTTCATAAACTAAAATTTGTTAAATAAACGTTTTTATGTGACAATAAGCAGCTCAATATCCAGTTTATACATGTATCTACCTATTATTGCAAGGTATCCGGGATTATATTTAGTTTTAAAAACGAAAACAACGTAACGCAAGGTCATTTCGGTCATGTGATTAGCGAGCATGTTGAGAGGTTGTGATAAAGGGCGGCACTCACTTCCACGCGATATGGCGGACCAGCGCACTTGTGTTGGTCCATCCACGGCTTGGTGGCGAACATCTTCTCGCAGAGCGCGCACTTCAGTCGGCACCTCCTGGTCGGGGATGCACTGCTTCAGCTGGAAGTGCTGATGGAAACGGAAACAGAACATGGACCGGCACCGCTAATGGCCACCAACTTGGTCTCGTCTGCCGGGCTTAAAATTCAGAACCCATTTTTCCCGACACTTGCACCGCACTCCACAAACGTACCTTTCTACATTTCAAAACTTGTACACCACTGTATGTACAGAAAGCTAAATTAATTAACTAACTAACCTCACATTTTCTGTAGGGGTAGGCAGTATAAGAGGATAGAACGCCACACCACTCTGTCCTGACACCACTTCCGTCGCTTCCTCTACATTCATACATCTTCTCATGCACACACGCCGATTATTCCGACTTTTCACATGTCCACTTTCAAGTACTAGACGTACTTGATCATGCCATGTCTTTTCTCGGCCTTCCTCGGCTTCTACATTCACTTGCATTATAACTTATTTTAGCGTTTCTTTCATCACTCATTCGCTCCACACGACCGAACCATCGCAAGAGCCTTTCTTAATTTTGTGGATAGTGCTTATCTCAGCCTTGCACTCTGCTCTAATTGGGACATTTGTACACCTATCATACATAGTCTTACCACACATAGGATCACATTTCAACAGCATTCAGTCTACTTTCATCCTTCTTTTTCCAACACCACGCTTCACTACCATACATAAGGGTTGGTACCAGAACTACGTTGTGTACTGCCAATTTAGCTTATTCGATAATTTGCCACTATGGATTTCAAGGCACCATTAACTCTGTTTTCACTAATCTCTCAATGTCCTTATCACATTTCCGTCTCTTGTAAACATACTTCCCAAATATACAAATTCTTCAACCTGCTTCAATCTGTCTCCATTTACTATAATATTACATACGGTCATATTCGCATTTCTTTCAAAAAACCATCACATTTGACTTTTCCACATTCATTAACAAATCACTCTCCTTGCACACATGGTAAACCTTAGTGACCAAGGTCTGCAAGCTCCTCCTATTACTGTGTTTTATTTAATAACTGTTTGTTCATACAGTTGGTTGTACATTGGCGAGTTGGCAATTTCTTCCAACAACCAATAATATATAAAGTAGTGCCAGTAGCTCGATCACCGATCACTATCGACGCAGTAATAAGCGACGTGATAACGATTTCTTACCATGGATGTTTAACGTTTTGCGCGATCACAATGGGAACACGCGGTTAATAAGTTATCGATCGGAATTATTAAACGAGCGCATCTATTAGTCGCGAGCCATATCCCGAGAATATATCTTCTTCGCACATATCTTCTTTCAAATCTTTCTCGAGTGCCGTATTGCATTTAGCCGGCGTTTCGGCAAGCCAAATATTGAGAAAAGCAGTCGACATAATAAACAATCCGACACGCGCGTTGACTTTGATTGATTTGACGTTTAGCTGCGATATTTATTATCATCTATGGTCGGCAACGTGGTATGAACGTTGATTCACGTGGTTCGGTCAAATGGTTGATCGGTTATACAACGACGTGGTTAGCACGTTTTTTAAACTACGTCGATAGTTATCTGTGATTTGAGCTCCTGGTATTTAACGTAATTACAATTACATTTATTATTTTAGTATGTCGGCACTTTTGGTACTTACTTGTTGAAGCCCCAGCAGCACCTTGAAGTCGGTGGAGCAGCGCTGGCACTGGTAGTAGGTGGCCGAGGAGCGGTGCCAGCGGTGGTGGGGGCCTCCGCCTCCCGCACCGTGGGGTACCACAGCTTGCAGGGGGCGCAGCCCATCTTCTCGGGGGCCACGGCCGCCACGTGCGCCGACAGTGGCTGTGCTGCCTGCGGACGGACAACAGGTTTATCTCCTTATATATTCATGCTATGGGATGACACCCTATTAGTTTATGTGACAGTTCAAAAAGTTTGAATTTTTATATATATCTGGGGTAATTTACTCGACATTTTAAAATTTTTACAAAAAAAAATGATTCTACTCAGGCCTCGGTCGGGCGGCTCTGTGGGGCCTCCGTAAATTACGTTTCTGTTTAGTTTTTTTTTTTTTTTGAAAAGAAAATTTATGCAAATCTTATGATATATTTTTTGCATCCACATATTTCAATTTGTAAATACTATTTTCTTTATTTTTTTTACAATTTCACACAAACATCATTGTATAGATTACGCAGAGAAATCATAGTCTAAGCTTAAATCGAGAGGCGCACAGTTTACCACCTCCGCTGTGCAAGCGGGTTCCTGCAAGGCATCGGACCCTCCCAATAAAGCCTAAGCGGTTTGTGTTTGAAAAAAGGAATTAAGTCGTGTCGAAAGTGGGGATTCGAACCGACGATCTCGGACTCAGAGACCACGACGTACCCACTGGGTCTCCACCCGTTTGTTGGGATCATTGATTAATTAAGAAGATATGGAGTCAATGTTGAGAATCTCTAGTCTTCAAAACCGTAGATCTAACATTGATTCCATATTTAAATTGCTAAATGGATATGATAGATGCACCATCTTTACTGACTCGCGTGACTTTCTGTATTCCAGTCCGTAGGTGAGAAATATATGACGTGCTGTTCCTTAGTCACCACAAAACTAACTATGGTTTTCATGCCCCATTGTCTCGATTGTGTCGTATTGTAAAACTCAAGACGGGATCTGGACTTTGTTCGGTGTAAGTCTATCAAGATTTAAACATTCACTGAAATAGACCCGATCCTGTCTTGAGTGTGTCCACATTTATTCTCACTGTCTTAGCTTCCCAATTTAATGTTCTGTCACTTATTTTACTGCTCGTTATCCCTTTTATGCTTAACTCTGTATTTAAAAATGGATTTTTCCATAAATAAAATCAATAATACATGGATTAATTAATCAATGGTTGGGACTTTTAGCCAATCAACTAAAGGTGGAACAACCAAAAATCGAGGCGTGGCGGATAACATTTTTTTTTTAGGATTTAACATTTATCCGCTAGTTATATATCGTCTATGTAAGTTCAATACCGCATATGAGCCAATAAGTTCAAAATACGCATTTTTGGTGATTTTCGTTGAACGAAAACAAGCCGCATCGATATGGTTAATTCAAATTTAAAATTGACAAATAGACTGCTAGCACTTGGTTAGTGTCAATACCGCGAATAAACCATCTTCACACACAATACCGCGTATATCCCTATAAAAATTTCATGTTTACCTCTTTTTTTTACAAAATAGGGTTCTTCCATGAATATCCTTGAAAACGCTATAAATATTTAAAGTATATTTTTACAATTCCAACGATACAAAACACAATGATCAAAAATTTAGTTTTCATTTATAAATTTATGTTTTAAAAACACGAAATTTCGAGTGACTTTTAACGCGCCGTTATTGGCTAATGACGTTATGCTATGTCTACCGTGGAAGGCGTGGAAGTAGTGAGCGCCTATATTGCTGTGACGTCACACCGCATGCGCGCTAAATGGAGGATTTTGCGAGCGATTTGAAAAAGCGCTATTTCAAACTGCGCTAAAAAATTCATATCCAAAACATCGTAAAAAATTTTAAAAATTTTTCAATAAATTTTTTGAGGTAAAAAATAAAAAAATCGGAAAGAACCCCCCCATTGGAGGGTTTTTGTCTCTCCCTAAACATTTGACAAATGGTTCTTCCGCGGTATTGACCTTACACAGACGATATTATTATTATTATTATTTTTTTATGTTATAAAATCAAAAAACATTTTTTTGTTTCTACGTGATTTTATTAAGTTCAGTGGACAATTGTTTCGCCTTGTAAGGGCATTATCAAACTGTGGGTTGAAACATTTACATTCTTATTTTATACAATATTGGCTTATTAGTTACAGTTAAGAATTAGTTAAGTTACTGTAACTAATAAGCCAATATTGTATAAAATAAGAATGTAAATGTTTCAACGCCACAGTTTGATAATGCCCTTACAAGGCGAAACAATTGTCACTAACTTCACTTGTCACTAAAATCACGTAGAACCAAAAAAATCGTTTTTTGATTTTTACATAAAATATCATGGAGTTCTACAAAATAAATGCCATATCAATCAACGATATTATTTGTTAAACTGACCTGAGAGCCATCTGCTTCATGAATCCGGCAGCACAGACCTCACATTTGAAAGGATGAACGACATCTTTTTTCTTAGGCGGTGCCTCCCTGACCTTGGCCGGCGCTTCCTTGACCTTGGCCTGTGCTTCCTTGACCTTCCCGGGAGCTTCCTTGGGCTTGAGAGGAACGTCCTTCGACCTCGGAGGAAGATCCTTGATCTTGATCGGAGGAACTGAAACAATTTTAGGGAAATTTTAAGATTGTGTCAAAGAGAATCGGTAATTATTGTAGAACATGGAAATTTTGATAGGAGAATGCGTTTTGCATCTAATATAAATAAATAAATCTATGTTTGATTGTTGTCAACTAACAAATTTAATTAGTATACAAGTGCCTGGTTGAGTACCCCTAGTTAATGCACTATTTTACTGTGGCTATCATCTACCAATTACAGTGCAAACTCACCTATTGGAAGAATGCACGCACTGGCTAACAAGTATACTAACAATATGATGTTTTCAACACAAATCTAGTGCATTTTAGGGAACAGTGTCTGGATGCCATCTCTGACGGTAATACGAATAGCTACCTACTGTGTAATCATTTAAAAAATTGTCTATGTAAAAGCCCTATGTGCGTTAAAACAATAAAATAAATAATAATACGAACAGAAATCCTAGATCGAAATTCTAAATATCCAATATCGACTATTTGACAGATGTTTAGAGTTGTCAAATTGTGAAATTGGTAGAAGTTCGTAATGTTAATCACACGTTGAATTTATCTGCGCTTATAATTGCATAGACTTCGAAGTCGGTCAATCGGTTGTACATTTTCAGTAGATGCGTTAAATCTCCACAAAACCGATGGATCTGCAAAAAATCATAAGACAGGCGACGACAGAGACTATTGTTACGGCAACATCGAAGTGTCTGACTGTCGTGGTCTGCGCATGCATGCAGTCAGTTGAAACTGTGCAGCGTAAAGGTATAATCACACCGCACAGTATTTGAATCGTGTTTTTCAGAAGTAGCACACATCCAGCAAACTCAACTTTACAGGACGGAAAAAAACTGTCTGGTACATAAATTTTCCTAGACTATGATATTTTTTCTTTCAATACACACTTGTCATAGGAGTAAAATAGATATTTACTGTATATGTTTTTTTATATATTTAAAGCTATCCGTACAGCGCTATAATTTTTTTAAAAAACGTGGATGTGTGTTGTTACTAAAAACAAATGGGAATGTGTGCTATTCTAAAAGAAATACAATGGATGTGTGCTGTTTTAAAAACTTCTTGCATACATTTATGTAAAATAACATTTTCATAAATTAAACACCCTTATGATACAACAATGTTTTATTGGTAATATTCCAGATTAGATAAAAGAATGGTAAAATATCAACACAAAACTAAACTAAATAGACATAATCAAACATTTTACAAATCTTCTGGTATGTCATCTCGATCTGTGGTGATTCCCCGCAGTTCGGTGAATCCCTCACCAATTTTTAATCAAATTTGTGTGGGATTCCCAGGTAATTTTTTTTAGAAACTACACACAAATGGAGGTGTGCTCTTTCTAAAAAATACGTATTTTTCGACTGCTAACAGTAAATTCACTAATGATCAGGAGCTCAATCACAGATAACTATCGACGTACTTAAAAATGTGCTAACCACAGTGTGCTAACGCTAACCCCATTTGACCGATCACAATGCACATACGTTCATTCCACCAGTTCGCGTTGCCGAGCACCATAGATGATAATTAAATATCGGGCGGCTAAACGTCAAACGTTCAAATCAAGAAAGTCAACGCGCGGTGTCGGATTGTTTATTATGTCGACTGCTTTTCTTAGTATTTGGCTTGCCGAACGCCGGCTAAATGGCAATACGGCACTCGAGAAAGATTGAAAGAAGATATTGTGCGAAGAACATATATCTCGGGAAATGGCTCGCGACTTGATGCGCCCGTTTAATAATTCCCGATCGATAACTTTTTAACGCGTGTTCCATTGTGATCGCGAAAACGTTTTAAACATTCCATGGTAAAGAAATTGTTATTAACGTCGCTTATTACCGCGTCGATAGTGATCTGTGATCGAGCTACTGATGTGTGTTATTTCTACTTAGAACGTGCGTCTAGGTAAAAAAAACAAGATGGCATCATTATAGTCTGTTAAATATAGCTTGATTAGAATGACAAGCTGTCAAACTATTTAATTTTTTAAATTTTAAATGGTTTTAAAGCTGATTTTATATAATATATACATATATATTGATTGATATGTGAAGCATTTTCAGATACTAATGGTTTTTTTTGTTTATTAATGTACTAAATCACTCGTTAGACGTCATTTCATGGTAGTATTTGTTTGAACCAAGTCCCATACAATCATATCAGACTTGATTTCATTACAGATTCTAACGTGACGAACTGTTCATTCTTATCAAGCTATATTTTAAGGACTATAAGTTAAAACTCCAAAAGTTGGCTTGTGTGTTGTTTCTGATTCATACGATTCATTTACTGTTTACTGATGTGATGGGACTAACAAATACCTTTCTTAGCCTCGGTCACCATTTCTCTGCTGCCTCTCCTCAGATCCTTCTCCTTCCTGACCTGCAGTATCGGCTCAGCGGACTTCCTCTTGTCCTTCTTCTTGTCAATTATCAGGGGCGGGACTTGCTTGCCGGACGGCGACGAGAACCTTCACAAGGAGAGCGTAAAATATATCGGTACTGCGATGGCAAATGGTTATAACAACATTTTGAATGTGCACAAATACCGAGGTGATGCGATTAAGTAGCAAGATTGCTCTACCAACAGGCATAACTGGAGGACAGGAGAATTATTTGTGACTTATTAAATTTATACAAAATTATTCATTCAATGTTTGATACCCCTGAAATTCTGTCACTTATTAATTTTAATGTCTAGAAATACTCGTTTATACCCTACAATACTGCGCCAACAATATATCTACAGCATATGGGTGCAATTCTGTCATCAATAGACTCCACAATCTAGGCAAAAGTTTATGCATACTGGCGATACATTCGATGTCAATTTTAATGCCTACAAGTTGGCACTTCTAAATTATTTCAAGGCCGAATGTATCGATTAGTGTGCATACAATTTGGGTTTTTAAAGTAATGTTTATTTGATGCTGGATTTTTTTAAACATTTTTTATGTATAGGTATTATGATTTCGTGTATTTGCTGTAAAATATTTAATATGTAAAAAGGCACTGAGTGCCGTTTATTTTAATAAATAAAATAAAATAAAAATAAAAATAACCATTGGCAGGTTAATTCTGCATCGTGGTAGGTAAAAAACCATCCATTGCTGTCTTTGTCGAAGGTAGTTATTTGGATAGCATAACCTGGGTAACGCACTGCCCGTTTACATCATGGGAGGAACTCCGGTGTCCGCGAGACGGTTTATGTGTTCCGTCATGTTTTTAAGGCTTGACTAATCGAGCGAAATAAAGAATTGAATTATTTAAAAATGTTGAACGTATACAAATACTTGTAGACAAATTACTGGATTATGCCCGTGCTGGGATAATATCAGTTGTTATTGATATCCCAACAGAGACAGAGAAACTCGGGAAACGAATGTGGATTATCTAGGCGTTTACAGAACTTATGACCTGCTATTGTCTGGGCCTCTTGATTAGGGTGGCCCAAAAATGTTAAATTTACCCCACACCTCAGGGCACCGCTAAGTTTTTTTACTTTAGTTGATAGTAGTAAAGTGCTAAATTTTCAATGTCCTAGGTGGAATATAAGGCTATGCTCAACGTCTCAAAGGTTTTAAAAATTTTGTAATTTTCCCATATAAAAATTTAAAAAAAAGTTTTTTTTGTGAAAGAAATACCAAGAAAAATGTGTTAAAGAGTTGAAAAAATTAGAACAAACAATGGTGTTTTTGTGAGGGAGTGCTTTTATTCATGTGATTATTTGGACTTTTTGTGAAAATATGGCTTTGTCATCTACTATAACACGTCAAGCGGACTCTATATTCTTGATAGGTGTCAAAGATTTAGAACCAATATCTAGATTGAATTAGTTACCATTCATCATCAATATTATACTTTACTACTTCTCAGGTAGTTGTACTTCATTTAGAACAACCCTCGAAATGACAGATGTTTTCATAATTTCTTCTTAATATGACATACCTTTGAGCACTGTCTTCCAATTAGAATATTAGCTTCAAACTTTACCTGAAATACTTGTTTTACCAACTGATAAAAAAAAATTGTAGGTGCCCAGACATGTTAACTAGTTTTGAAATTTCAATATATAATATGGGCCACACTACTCTTGATGTATTACAACGTTCCCCATTCCGCCCATCATCTGATATCCATATATATGACAAATTTTTGAAATTTACTAATATATTGAACTCGCGTTCGTAATATCACATTACAATTGAATTTCTCACTAGTGACATCTGTTGAGAAGATTGTTTAGCAAGGGCTAATATCAGATATTATCTTGGTCACAAAATCACCATCGGCAGAGACAATCAGACCAGCGAGGTGGATAGGAGGATAAATCTCTCTAATACAGCTAAATTCCACATTCCGAAGCTCCATTCCCAACTCACTCAAGACTCGAGTGTTCAACCAATGCATTCTGCCCGTCCTTACTTATGGCGCGGAAACAATGACTCTACCAAGCAACCCTCCCATAAGTTGCAAGTTGCACAGAGGAGCATGGAGAGAATTATGCTTGGAATAACATTAAGAGACCGAAAAAGGAACGATTGGATCCGACGCCAGACAAAAGTCTGCGACGTGGTGCAGCGAATTGCTTGGTTGAAGTGGAAATGGGCCGGTCACAGCCAGCATGACGGACGACAGGTGGACGAGGTGTGGAGACCGAGAAACCAGAGGCCTCAAGGATGAGATGGGTGGGACGACATCAGGAAGTCTGCTGGAAGACAGTGGACAGGGGGAGGCCTATGTCCAGCAGTGGACCTCAACGGGCTGAGATGATGATGATGATGAATATCAGATATTATTGATATCCCAGCATGGGGTATAATCCAGTAATTTTGTCTACAAGTATTTGTACACATTCAAAAATGTTGTTAAAAGATTTGCTGGTTCAAAAAAAATCAACTTCGTACTCAAATTTCTTGAAAACTATGGGTCAAATCAAAAAATTTTTTTCTACAAAATCGACTACAAATATGATGTAGATTCACCGGTTCCCCGCTTGTACATCGAGTTTTGTTACACCCTGTATAAACAGAGATGATGATTATTAGTTTTTTTGATTTGGGAGGTCATTAACCGAGTGTCTGGTGTCCCCAGTCCAAATAGAATAATCTAACAATTTGACATCTCAACAGAGACGAGAAATTTTGGAAGGGAATATGGATATCTAGGGCGTTTTACAGGGCAGAGACAGGACAGAGAGTGTTCCCATGTGAAGCGTCGCGCCATTTTATTTGTATATTGGCAGATATGGATATCAAAATACTAGGTGGAATGGGGAATGTTTGTAATACATCAAGTGGCCACTTAACCCAGCCAATGACAGGTCGTAAGCCCTGTAAACGCCTAGATATCCATATTCCCTTCCAAATTTCTCGTCTTGTTAAGATGTCAAATTGTAATTTATTTATTTAAAACATAATTGCAAAGTACAAATTAAAAATACTAAATTTGTCCTCACTGGGGTAACCCGTTGCCGAGGACTAATTTTTACAATTTTTATTATTTTTTAATTACTAACATACAATGGATCCATACATGTGTGTTTTGAATTGATTGTAAAATTAAAATTATGAAAGAAGACTATCTATTTGGTTGAATAATTTTGCTTATCTCTACTCTACCCACCTCCACTATCGCTATTCTACCCACCTCCACTATTTATTAGCCCGTAATGGGTGAAATCCAGTTTTTGTCTACAAGTATATTGGGACACACTCAAAATGTTGTTTTTTAGAATAATCTACATTTGTTTCCAGAGTTCCTCTGTCTCTGTTGGGATATCAATAATATCTGATATCATCCCAGCATGGGTATAATCCAGTAATTTGTCTACAAGTATTTGTACACATTCAAAATGTTGTTGAAAAGACTTGCTGGTTAAAATATGAAGCAAATAAAAATTGGAGAGACATCTTCAAGTAAGTAATTAAGTTCGGATGAGCCTTACCCACACCGATAAAGATTGATTGCCAAAAATGCTTAACAATCTTCTCAACAGAGAAAATCAAGCGAGTTCAATATACTAGAGATGCCACGAATAGTGAATTGGCCGAATACCGAATACCGAATATTCGGCAACGCTGTCGGCCGAAGCGCCGAATATTCGGCGGGCCGAATATTCGGCGGCGATGACGATTCTTCTCCAGCGCGTAAGAAAAGAAACTCGAATGAAAATGATAGGACTGTTGAAACACACAACAGTTTCTGGAACTGTTTTGAAGAAGTCGCTACAGATAATGTTAATAATGATGAGGAGGACGTGGAGAAGAATGCTGTGGCAAACGAGTTGGATTTTTATTTGAAAACAGTTCGCCTAGATCGGAAGGCCGATCCTTACAAGTGGTGGTCAGCAAACGAAAAACAATACCCGACCTTTCGAAATTTGCAAAAGTTTATCTTTCTTCGCCTGGAAGTAGCGTTTTATAGTGAGAGGTTATTTTCTGAGGCTGGTAACGTTTACGATGAAAAGCGCAATCGTTTGCTACCAGAAAATGCTGAAAAGCTCGTTTTTATCCATCACAACTTACCACTGATTCATTTTAACTACTAAAATGTTAAATTTTTAATATATAACTAATTAAAGTTAAATAAAAAATACTTGGTACACTTCCACTTTTATTTATTTTAAAATTAAAATTGGATAGATTAGAAATACTAGAAATTAATAGAATAAAAAATAACGCCAATATATTATTAATTAACCAGCAAACAGAATTTTCAAATTCCCCATTACTTTCACCCTTAGCCTAAACCCACTAATATAATCCCTGTAATAAAATCCTATCCTTCCATTACCTACACCTTCTCACAATACTGCCATTTAAACATAGTTTTTGTATTTTGTCTCATTTTATCTCATACTGACTCTCTTTAACTCATGTACATTTTTGGTTTTTCTAGATTTCTTATATAAAATTGTTTTTGCCTTGTGCAATATAATAAAACTTATCCCTCCAGTTCCCCATTACCTACTTTGTTACATTACTGCCATTTAACACATGTTTTGTACTTCGTCTCTTCTTTCTCTCATATTGTCTTTTTCCATCTCATGTGTTTAGTATCTAAATTTATTTTGTAAAAACTGCTATTTATACTTTTGTCTTGTACAACATGTTACCAGTCTGAAGATGCCCGTTACAGGGTGAAAGCGCTAACTGGTCAAAATAAATAAAAGTGGAAGTGTACCAAGTATTTTTTATTTAACTTTAATTAGTTATATATTAAAAATTTAATCATGGAATTTCCACCAAGTAATGTCAATAAAAAAAATATAAATCATACTAAAATGTTGTAATTTGGAAATAAATACATATTTTTTGACTAAAATAACGTGTCTTTTTTTACATGATTTGCTATTCGGTATTCGGCCGAATAGTACGCACTATTCGGCCGAATACCGAATAGCAAAAAAGTGGCCGAATAGGCCGAATACCGAATAGTTGCCGAATATTCGTGGCATCATTACAATATACTAGTAGGTACCTCAGCCTCTTGGAGAGCACGGGCAGGGGGGACTCGGCCTGGCGGCGGCGCGAGGGGCGCTCCGTGAGCAGCGGCGGCGGGGACGGGGCCCCCGCTCGCGAGGGGCGCTCCGTGAGCAGCGGCGGCGGGGACGGGGCCCCCGCTCGCGTGGCCCGCTTCTCCGACACCCGCTTCGCGATGTTCAGCGGGGGCTGCATCGCAAAACAAAACATTTACTCGCCGATCATTTATTAACACCACGCGACCTCCATTTTCTCCCTGCAATTCAACATTAGAGCAACGATTTCTTCACACCTTTAAGATATCGACCAGATGCGTGTATGCGCCGTCTTATTTTCTATCATCGTATCATTTATTTTATCTCCTTTTAACCCTCGCCTTGCGGTGATTGTAACTTGCGTAGAAAAATCTCACAAAATAATTCATATACTAACTAACTAACTAACCATCACGCCATTTCCCCGAAGGGGTAGGCAGAGAGGATAGAACGCCACACACCACTCTGTCCTGGCATACTTCTCTTGCTTCCTCCACATTCATACATCTTGTCATGCACGCACGTCGATTATTCCGACTTCTTACATGCCCACTTGTTTTACTTGATCATGCCATGTCTTTCTCGGCCTTCCTCGACTTCTACATCCAGGCGCAGTCGCATCATATATTTTCTTAGCCGTTCTTTCATCATCCATTCGCTCTACATGACCGAACCAACGTAAAAGACCTTTCTTAATTTTGTCGATAATGCTTATCTCAGCCTTGCATTCTGCTCTAATTTCAACATTAACCTATCATACATAGTTTTACCACACATTCGCCTGAGAGATCGCATTTCAACTGCATTCAATTTAATATCACCGTAAATAATCCAAATATAACACTGCCATTTTTGCTTTACCAATTCCAAGCGTTTATTTTACTTTTGACAGCTCGATTATGTATCAATTAGGGATGTCCTAATGCGTTACCGAATCGATTTCTCATAAAAATCGACTTTATTTATGAAGAAGTTTTAGTCAATTTAACACATATATATTTTATTTTTGCTCAACATTCTGTAATTTATAAACATACCCAGACGTTTAAAGCAGAGTTTATATTACGAAAGCGCTGTTGTTGAACTTTTTTTTTTAATAGTCTTTATTCAATAAAAAATATTACAAAAAATACATAATTTCTTTACAAAAGAAACTTTAAAAAATACAGTCCCGATAAACTCCTTAATTGGAGTTTGTCGTCGGGTGCAGGAGCTACAGAAAACCCAAATATGCATAGGACTATTTTATTGTCGTAATGTAAATTGAGAAATTCTGTGTCGCAACAAACAAAGAGGTTTTAATTTAAATCACATTTTATATTTTTTCATGGAAACAATCAACTTGAATAATCCTCGTTGCATAAGTAGGCTCAATAAACATCGATATCGATAAATATCGGAGCTAAAGAACATGTGCTTCACTATCGTAAAGAAAAAAACATGAAGTATTGCATTTTTTCGGTCTATGGTTGCCTGTCAATAATTACGGAACATTTTAGGCGCCCATGTGTCAAAAGTAAAATAAACGCTTGGAATGATAATTTCTTTGAGATTTGTTACCTTTGTCTTGGGGTGGGCTTTTGTATCTTTGCGCAGCGCCCCCTTCAGCAGCGGAGGTTCTGGCTCCTGGGAGCTGTGGAACACCGGTCCTGACACTCCCAGGATACAGTCGTCATTCTGCAAAGGGAGGGCAATTAGACAGCGGAGACGCATCATATTATTATACACAAACAAAATAGAAGAATATCAAATGATTTGCTCTTTCTGTTCAAACTATTAAAATCTATGTTTGATTGCTGTCAACTAACAAGTTTAATCAGTATACGAGTGCCTGGTCGAGTTACCCGTAGTAATGCACTATTTTACTGTAGCCAATCATCGACCAATTACAGTGCTAACTCACCGATACGAAGAATGCACGCACTGGCTAACAAGTATACTAACAATATTGATGTTTTCAACACAAATCTAGTGCATTTTAGGGAACAGTGTCTGGATGCCATCTCTGGCGGTTTTTAATTACCTCTGTGGTATTTTTTATCCGGTAGCAACGAACGCAGGGTTAACAAAGCAAAAAAAAAAAAAAAAAATTTTTTTTTTTTAATGAAGATAAGTTCCATTTATCAAATACCGCGCCTAATACTACCATGTATAATACTAAGTGCGTAATTTTTGGATCATTTAACTTCATCTGGCAATGGGGTTCTTCCCGATAGCATGAATATCCTTGAAAACGCTATAAATATTTAAAGTATATTTTTACAATTCCAACGATATAAAACACAATTATCAAAAATGTTGTTTTCATTTATAAATGTATGTTTTAAAAATACGGATGATTTTTAACGCCCGTTATTGGCTAATGACGTCATACCCATCCCCCGTGAAAGGCGTGTCATTCCGTAGTAAGCGCCTATATTGCTGTGACGTCACACCGCATGCGCGCCAAATGGAGGATTTTGCGAGTGATTTGAAAAAGCGCTATTTTAAACCGCGCTAAAAAATTCCCTTGATATTGTAATTTTTTGAAGTAGGTAAAAAATAAAATAAACAACATTTTGAGTGTGTCCAAATACTTGTATTCTCACTTGCAATCATAAAGGTTTCTGCTAAAATGCTCAGCAATTTTCTCAATGGATGACAGAGAGTGTTCACTTGTGAAGCGTCGCGCCATTTTACTGTGTATAAGATAGATATGGATATCAAATACTAGGTGAAATGGGGAATGTTGTAATACATCAAGTGGCCACTTAACCCAGCCAATGACAGGTCGTAAGCCCCGTAAACGCCTAGATATCCATATTCCCTTCCAAATTTCGGAATTCGGTAAGAATCTCACTTGCAATCATAAAGGTTTCTGCTAAAATGCTCAGCAATTTTCTCAGTGGATGACAGAGAGTGTTCACTTGTGAAGCGTCGCGCCATTTTACTGTATATTGGCAGATATGGATATCAAAATACTAGGTGAAATGGGGAATGTTGTAATACATCAAGTGGCCACTTAACCCAGCCAATGACAGGTCATAAGCACTGTAGACGCCTAATTATCCATAATCCCTTCCAAACTTCTCATCTCTGTTGAGATGTCAAATTGTAAAAAATAAAAAATCGGAAAGAACTCCATTGTGCAGAAAAAAAGATACACATGTTTTTTTTTACCGAGTCCTGCGCCAGAGTCTGCGGGGGCAAGCCGAGGGAGGCCCTCACCCGCGAGTTGGTGGCTCGGCACATCTCGCGGAACTCGTAGAAGTCGTTCACCTTGTCCACGCACAGCTCGCATATCAGGGGCGGCATCCTGTCGTCCTGGTGGACCTGGGGAAGGGGGCAGGCGTTACTACACGTGCCATACAGCCTCACGGTACCCACAAAACAAACTCCGCACACTAAAATACAATATTACATACAATTTTTGATTCAATGCACACAAACATCGAGACCACTTTTAATAGAGACGTTCATCAGCACAACACCCGTTCACGCAACAAAAATACATTTAGAACCAGCAAATACAACCAAATTCGGTACAAGATCTCTAAAATACATAGCATTTTCCCAATTTAATTTGTTACCTGACATGTTTAAGATCCCTGTATATAACTATCGAAACAGGACCTCTGATTTTGAAAAAAATATTATTTTAATAAGTATTTTGAATGATACCTTTTCTACTTGCGTCCATATAATATATGGGTTTTGCTGTTACTGTTATAATTCACTTTATTGTTTCTTTAGGTTTTATGTTTTCATTGGATTGGTTCTGTTTTTTGTATATATTTGTGTTTATTTTGTGATCTGAGTGATGTCAGTGCGTATTAGAATGGAATGAATATGTGTTTTTTATTTGTCCCTAAATGAGTTTATTGTTAAAACTCCTAGGGAGCATTGTATTGAAAAAGAAAAAGAATTCCTTATTTTTCTTTTTCCCATGTAATGTTATTTATGTATAAATAAAAAAATAAAAAATAAATAAATAAAAAAATTAGGCAGCGGAGAGAAGTTCATATTATTACACTCTTGTACACTGTACTGAACAATCCTAAAACCCCACTTTTACCTTCGTGAAAAGTTTGATCATTTGTCTATTCATGGATTACCTCTTCGATCGCGTGATCAAAATACACTCCTGATACCTGCCCATAGTTCCTCCTTCTACTCCAAGTCTTTTACAGTGCATGCGGCTCGACTATGGAATCAACTCCCAATTGCTATTAAGGAAGCCGAATCAGTCACATCTTTTAAAAAACGGCTGAAAAAACATTTCCTATCTCTTCCTTAAATTTTTTATTCCTGTTTTACCTCCCTTCTATCCTAGGTAGACATTGAGTGTGATGGTGGGTGTGTGTGTGTGTACTAATGGGGAGATGAAGAGAATGATAAGAGGTAAAAAAATTGAAGATCTGTTATTGCGCTTACGATAAATACCCGCACTACGTTCTTATATTGGTTGGTTGGAAGAAATTTGCCAATTTGGGCCAATGTACACAACTATTTGTACAAAAAGTCAAATAAATAAATAAACCACATTACACCATGCTCAAACATCAGCCTACAAAATGGACACTCCAATGTGTTCAAAAACAAACATTAGAAAATAGAAGAATATTCAATGATTTTGCTCTTTCTGTTCAAAGTATTAAAATCTATGTTGGATTGTTGTCAACTAACAAATTTAATTAGTGTACGAGTGCCTGGTCGAGTAACCCGTAGTAATGCGCTATTTTACTGTAGCCAATCATCGACCAATTACAGTGCTAACTCACCGATACGAAGAATGCACGCACTGGCTAACAAGTATACTAACAATATTGATATTTTTCAACACAAATCTAGTGCATTTTAGGGAACAGTGTCTGGATGCCATCTCTGGCGGTAATTGAATAGCTACCTACTGTGTAATCATTTAAAATGTCTATGTAAAAGCCCTATGGGCGTAAAAACAATGAAATAAATAAATAATATATCCCAGAAAAGTATTATCTGTTTCCTGAAGGAAGTGAAAATCAATTAAGAGTAAATTGTAATACCAATCCGCAATCAGCGAATATAAATTATCCACAATAATAATGTATTTTTGTGTTTCTGCGAAAATTGTGTTGTTTTAATACTATGTAGGCTGGTACATGATGGTAAGGAAACAAAACTATGTATAAGACAGAAATAAACGTATATTTAGTACTAATAAGACATGTTTTTAATGTTCTCTATAGCACACTAATGTGTTTTTTTTTTAATCAAAGTTTACAAAGCCAAGATGTTTTTGGGGTGCTTCTTTACGGTTTTAAGTGTTAAGGAGTGTTTGAATTACCTCGATAGAGACGCATTCTCTGATTTTTTGTTTTAGTTCGGCTTCCACGTCTATAATATCGTCGTTGTTGAGTTTCTGAATGATGGGCATCTTGTACCCGCCGCCCGAGCCGCAGAGCCGGCAGGCTTTGAAAATGTCGAGATAACTCGTCACACTCTGCCGTTTCGAGTTGAAAAACCTGTCCATCTTGAACGCCGGCGTCGAAATGTCGATAAACAAATACAATTTTGTGGCTTACAACATGTCAAATCGAAAGACGCCAGCCGGATTTTATTTTATTGAATGCATGCGATTTTTCAATACAATTTTTAGTGTAGTGCAGCGTTGCGCGTAACCTGTTATCAGAGACATACTGGTTACGTTATAATAATCGAATAGTTCGATTGTTTCGATAACATAAATATTAGGCCCTGTTGCACCAAAAAAAGAGATAAAGTCAGTGATAAATTCAAAATTTCAAGCCCTAAACAGCTTAGACTTCATTGGATGGCCATATTTACAAATTGAAATTTGTGCAAATATCATAAGAATGGAAATTTTCCTTTTAATTAAAAGAAGAGGAATTGTTGCAGATAGCCACTTTTTTCTTTCTTCCTTCCGCCCCTACTTGATTCCTATTTTTTAGCCCAAGCCGCTTAGGCTTCGTTAAAAATAACTTACTAACCATAACAAAAAACATAAAAAAGTGGTAGGCAGAAAGAATAGAACGCCACACCACTCTGTCCTGGCATACTTCTCTTGTTTTCTCCACACCGATACATCTCCTCATACACACACGCTGATTATTCCGACATTCGACATGTCCACATTTAAGCACTAAACTTGTACTTGTATTTTTCAGCCTTCCTCAACTTCTACATCCAGGCACACTCGCATCACATATTGTTTTAGCCGTTCTTTCATCAACCACTCGCTTTACGTGGCCGAACCACGGAAGAGACCTATCTTAATTTGGTCGTAAATGCTTATCTCATCCGCGCATTCTGCTCAAATTTTGACATTTTTAGTGCATCTATCATACACAGTTTGACCACGCATTCGCCCGAGTGATCTCATTTCAACGAGAAATTGGAATATGTGCAAATATCATAAGAATGCAAATATTTATTTTTTCAAATAACGAAAAGGAATTGTCGCAGACGGCTACTTTTTTATTTTCTCTCCCATCCTTATTGTCGCTAGCAAAGTTTGAATACAGTTTTACAATTCAATCATTCAATGCAAAATCTAAGGAATTTACTAGTTTTCATACAGAAATCTACAGTTCTAACATCACCAACTATTCTTATGACCGATTATAAATTATTCGAATATTTTTCAATCAGATATGCGCATGACTAGTGAATTGTTTAGTATGAAGTGCTGTGCAAGTTCGATATCGGAAGCAGAACAGCCAACATTGAAAGTACTAAATGTCAAATTATTTTTGTACTCGGAAATATTAATGGGGCGTGTTGTGCATGAATTTTCTAAAAAGTGAGATCATACACAGAAACATAGAGACCGATTTTTTTTTTTCTCGCGATTCTTAATTGAACCAGACAATACAAAACAAAGTATTAATTTTTTTATTTGACCTTAAAGTAGAACATACCTAATTTTTGGTATGTCCTAATATAAACACTTTGTTATTTTGTGCAAATAGAAAAAACATAATTATTAAATATTCCTCAAGAGAGTTGACAAAAAATATATATATATTAAATTAAAATCAACATGGAACCATGAAACCCGAAATAGAGATAGACTGGGGCTACCGTTTCGTAAAAAATCTTAGTCACAAAATTCGTTAATGCACCGAGCAGTGAAAATGTTTGAAGAAATACCAGAAGAGATAAAAAAAGAAAAAAAAGTGTCTGTATTTTAAGGCTAGGTTAGGAAAATTTATTGCAAGTAATATTAAATAATTATGTTAAGACATACCAAAAAATTCAGTATGTACTACTTTGGACAAGGTCATTGAAAGGAGGGTTACGGCTGGCAACAGAATTAATGGTGCCTTAAAGTCGATAGTAATAAGTGCTTATCAAAAGAGGCTAAATTGGCAGTGCATAATGGAGTTCTGGTACCAATAGCCCAGTCAAATTAGGTTTTTTGCCTTAACTAATTCGGATGTTATTGATTCTTTATGTTGTAGTAAATTTAATGCTCTTTTTATTTTTAATAAGTAGCATTTTTATCGTGCGAGGTACGGTTCACGAGGTATAAGCCCGATTCCGAGGCAAAAAGAGGTTGACAGAAGAAAATCAGTAAAAGATGTGATTTTTCAAATAAGATTATTTCGAAAACTTTACGAGATACTAAAAAAATTTACACAACAATTTTATAGAATTTTTAGTGTTCTATTATTTTGTCTGAGAATTTTTTTGGTTGGGTTAAGCGTTTTCGAGATTTTTTGAAAAAATGAAAAAAAGGCCCTTTTTATTATGGTTTTTTGAAAATCCTGACTTCACTAATTTACCTTTTTACCCTTTTTGTGTTCAATAAATCATCTCTTACAAGTTAAATATTGTTGAAACAATAAAAATATAATTATAATCTACCTAATTTGCCCCAGTATTTGTATAATAGGGCTGGCGCATGGCGTACACACTCACACTTTTTTTACCTATACTTAACTATTAATTTTTTCACTTAAAAAAAAAAATACCGATTTTGTAGTAAATTTAATGTTCTACAATTTTAGTTATGAGCATTTTTATCGTGCGAGGTACGGTTTACGAGGTGTAAGTCCGTTTCCGAGGCAAAAGATGTTGACAGGAAAAAATCAGTAAAATATGTGATTTTTCAAATTAGATTTTTTCGAAAACTATAAGAGATACTAAAAAAATTTACACGACCCAATTTTATAGAATATTTTAGTTTTCTATTACGTTTTCATAGAATTATTGGTTTATTTTTGTTTTTTTTTAAAAAAACAAAAAAAAGACCCATTTTTTTCTAGTTTTTTGAAAATCCTGACTTAAGCTCACCTCCTATTCATCCGGACTTTTGATGCAACCTTCCCTGGACATCACTGAACAACAAAAAAAGAATCAAAAACATCCGAATTAGTTAAGGCAAAAACCTAATTTGCCCAACTACCTTCGCGACGCGACGGTATGCTCCTAGTTACAAAAATACCTAAATAAAATTCCAAAACCTCGTTTTAGAGTCGTTCTCATCTTTCGTTCAAATCGCTCTTCCAGGGACCTATTTAATATTTTTTAAATGTTTTTTCAAATTTTTTTTCCATCAAAATAAAAAGGACCAAATGGAGCATATATGCCATCAAGTACCCAAGGAATCATGCAGAAAATAAGCAAGCAGCAAAGAAAAAAAACCTGTCGTAATTTCATTTTTCTCCGTTTCTAAAAGTCAATCAGTGAATTGGATGACTGTTTACTAAACTCATCTTTGAAAAAAACACACAAATTTTAGTAGTTACTTTGAAAGAACAATAAATATGGTTTATGTTATAATTTTTTATTCATTTTTAAAATGGTTGCATCATAGAGAGAATCCAAATTAAAGTTTTGTCCAACGAAAAACTTCATTCTCATCCGAGATAACGAAAACAGATAAAATGAGTCCACCTTTGTTCCGAGATGAACTGTAACATATTTTCACGAGTGTCTCACGTGCCGGTCTATCGCCACGTCTTTGTGTGGAAGGGACGTGTGTCGCTGCAACATTAATTATTTTACGTTCTCGTTGCGTGAAAATTATTTTGTCCACATTAAATTTCATCACCTTCCAGTGTTTTTCAAGGTAAGTAATTAATTTTTCATCTATGTTTAAATATCTAGTTAGTATCCATTTCAAAAGCTTGTTCTAGGAAATACTTCCTAAACTTTATATACGTTATATAACTTGGGTAATTTAGAATTAAATGCAATATCTTCATTACTTTCCAATTCATTGCCGTCCATCCTACCAAAAATTTTACTGGATAGTAATGAAAATATTTGGAGAGGAATGAATTTATATTAAGTCTAGTGTTGTGTTTGTTTTGTACGTAAGACGTACGCTTTTTATAAACTTTTTTATAAGCTTTTTAGAACTATGTTTATTACTTAAGATATGATTCATTTGAACAACTTACAAAAACGAGAATTATTAGTTTCTACATGTCCAGGACATCAGCTCTGTTGACAATCCGTCGGCAGTTTACGTTGGAACTACAGGACGTGAACTTGACTTTGTGGAATCCATATGCTCAATGTGTGTATGCTCCAAAATGTATGAAATACATATATAGGCAATTTGGTCAAAAACATATAGTTATTAGTATGAGTTATGCAGCCGCTACACGAAACCAAATTCTGCCCCCGTAAAGTAATGAATTTTGATTCGTATTCAATGTTAAATCAAGGCATTTAAGAACACATTGCTATCTGTTAAAACCCATCTTTCAGTTTCGTTTGAACAGATATGCCGTAAAAAACCATCTGTTTCTTAATTACTTGATTTAAAACTGAATATCAATCAAAAATCCATTTCATCGGAGACGGAGACCTTCGTTATGTTTGGCACTAATCTTTTTTAACTAGCTAACTGTTTAGCTTAATAAATGCTTCTAACCCTGAAACCTTTCAGCTTTCCGCAACTTCATTAGCGTGGCAACAGAATTCGGTTTTAAATTTAGGGAACTTGGATAATATTAGTAAATTTTCAGGGATAAAAAAATAGCCTATTTTAATTTCCATGGGGATTAATCTATCCCTTAGTAATCAAATATGTTCAGGCTTATAATAATAATTATAATGTTTATCCACCTTTTTTTTAAAAAAAAACTCTACTTTTTTTCTGAAGAATTGTGCATTTTTAAACATTAAAATAGTCCCTGTTTAATAACCTATGTATTACTTACAGGATACAATGGCAAAAACAAAGAAAAAAACTTACGAAAGAGGAGAAATTAGCCAAAGATAGACTACGCAAGCGACAAAAGTATGAAGAAATCAAAAACAATCCACAGCGTTACAAAAATTCAAGAAGAGAAAGATAAAATGAGATACCTGATGAAAAAATAGAAAAAAACCATTTGCAGCATCAAGGAGATGAATGCAAGAGCTCAACGAGAATAAAGAAAAAGATTATGGAAAAATTCTCTAAATTATTTGAAAAAGAAAGAGAAGAAGAAAGAATTTGAGAAAATCATAATTGAAAGCTCACTTCCTGAAAATAAAAAAGATTCAGAGAATGTTCCAGAAACTAACCAAATCATTTTAGAGACTGATCCTCTAGTACCTCAAAGCGAACCCAATCCCATTTAGAAAAAAAAAATTGACAACTGGACATAAAAGTAAAGCAACATCGTCTTCTGTGCGTAAATTCCGATACAGAGCAAATATAATAATAAATGGACTTCAAGCCAAAATAGATCAATAGAAGAATGAAAAATACATTAATTTTAAGTAAAAGGACAAAACAACTGCAGGAAAAGCTAAATAAAAACACATTAGAAGACAATTTAGAAAAAAATGATAGTACCTTGATAAAAGACATAAAAAATGATACGAGTCGAAGATGTAAAGAAAAAATTGTTATTCGACGCAACCCTTTCTAGGGAATTCAATTCAAAATACAAGACATTGAAAAAAAAGAGAAAAGGTCATTCGCCCAATGTGTCCTACGAAATAAGGCGAGGTTGGATAAATACAAAAAATTTTAACCAAAATACCGTTCACTGTTAGGACAAAGCTAGCGGTAGTCCAAAAAAGGAAAATAGAGCAAAAAAAAACTAATAATACAAGCCTTTTTTTAAAGATGATGTAAACAGCCGAGTAGCGAAATTTTGTTATTTTGGTCATGTTATTTTCAAATTTGATATAATTAAAAATTGATCTCCGATCTAGTTATTATTTTTAATAGGTTGCGTAAGAATGATATTTTAGTATTAAATTTAAATTAAAAGATCTGTTTATACTTATAAAACGAGTTTTTATTGGGATTACGAATCCGCGATTCGTACCCATCTAAAAATTGTCTTGACTTTCATCGCCTTCCTTACATAGTTCATTACCTTCCAGGAGTTTTTCATTGCCTTCCACACCTTCATTACCATACATCATTTTATTTAATAAGTATATGACTAATAACAGTGCCTTTCATAAATTATTATGCAGTCGAAGACTTAGAACCAATTTATGTAACAAAAATATTTAAATGATAAAATTTTTTAAAAAACGAGAATCTGCGAAATCTGAACGAACCGCGAGAACCACTCTTTAACGTGTCACATTTGAAGTACGGTACGATTGCATTTTTTTGTGCCGTATTTTTATATGCTGGCAGCATTTATGGTCTGACTCCGGGCCGAAAACGACGGAGCAACTCCAGTGCACACTCTAGCGGCCACTTTAGTAATAATTTATAATTCTGTCATTTTTTGATGTTTTCATATTCATGAAGAATGTGTACAATTTATGTAGGTATTATCATTTATACAGTTCGATTCAAACTATTCCTTTGTTGAGAACGTAATTAAAAGTTTTAAACACTTTGAATGCGTTCAAATACCTACTTGCGGACAAAAACTGAATTTTAGCAATTACGGGATTGCATCATT
This sequence comes from Micrasema minimum, assembly GCA_022494985.1. Taxonomy (NCBI): domain Eukaryota; kingdom Metazoa; phylum Arthropoda; class Insecta; order Trichoptera; family Brachycentridae; genus Micrasema; species Micrasema minimum. The sequence goes on from JAGVSP010001746.1 coordinate 98,592, forward strand.
AAAATTAATATCTCAAGATATCAGATTAGTTGATAATATCCGTATTGGGGTGAAACTGTCATTTTTTTACCCGTGAGTTTTTCGAAATCTTTATCTTTGAAATTTTTGGGAAAGTAAGAGATAGCTTTTTTTTTTTTTAAACTACAAATAATGCGATTGATAGGATTATTTCGATATTTATCTACTCTAGTGACCGCACAAATAAAACAAAAAAATGCTGTTGTTGTAGCGTCCACATAAAAAAAATTCCGTGCCATATTACGACTATGTAAAGCCGTTATAATAAAAAACCCAGAATGACATTTGGGCAAATTCTTTTAAAATAATCTAATTTTTAACATTAAAAAACACAGTACTTTAAAGTACTTTCCAATAAATTTGTTCAACAAATTCGACCATTCGAATTTTATTTTCAAAATATTTAAAAAGAAAAGCTTGAATCTTTTGTGACAGGATAAACTTAATAATTGGTGTGTTCTGTGATCTTAGAGACATTGTAGTGTAGAAATTAGTGTAGAAATTGCAGTGTAAAGCGCCTTTGAGATATATTAATACGAAAACTGCGTTATAATAATTTAATTTTCCAAAATAATAATAAAAATAGTAGGTATAGTGGCCGCTAGAGTGCGCACAAGATTGGCTTGTCGTTTTCGACGGAGTCAGACCCGACTTGTGACACTACGCACCAATTTATTGTCTTTGCCAATGTATTCTGACACCTGTCAGTTGTCAGTAGATAAACAAAAAGTCGTCAATAAATGAATAAATAAATATTATACATCTTTATCTATCATGGCCATTGCTGATGTAATAAGTAATAAATACTTATTAAGTAATAATAATATCGGGGTTATCAGTAGCCGTGTGTGTTTATCTTCCGACATAATATTATTATTTCATTAAATATGTTTTTCGACTATCAACAGATTAAAATAATACTTAAATATATTATTATTTAGTCTGTAGATTTCGTGAGGAGTGCGCGTTTTTTATAGCTAATCAAAATCCACTATGGCATTCAAACCGACAGGTATTTTTGTATATTTGAACATTTTTTATGCTTTTATTTAGTTACCAAAGTCAAAAATCTTTTAATCAACATCGAGTTAATAGCCTATAGTTCTCGCCGAGTACCTAGACATACTCCCCCCGTAAAAGACAATATTACCCTTTTTTACTAGTGTGACAGTGCGCTGGACTTGGTCGCTTTCTCTTGTGTTATAATTTATAATATATTCATTCGTTCGATAAGTTTACGCGAAAATGAACAATTTTTTTTAAAGTGTTGCTTTAGTAAGAAGTCAGCTTGAAATACAACTCGGTCATTTGGTCTCCTTATTACAGGGTTCACGTAAAGAATATTGAAAGAGTCCAACATAATTTTTTTGCGCTTTATTAATTTCAAATGAAATATTCCCATTGTAAACATAAATTATACCTTTTTGAATATACAAACATTAGAAAATATAAGAATATTTGATCTTTCTGTTCAAATTACTAAAATGTATGTTTGATTGTTGTCAACTAACAAATTTAATTAGTATACGAGTGCCCTGGTCGAGTTACCTGTAGTCAGGGCTTTTTTTTCCATTTAACGCGGTGGAACGGCGTTCCGGCACCTTTTTTCACGGTTTTATTTTTAAAATAAATTAAACGAAAAAAATATTTGCGCTTAAGTAATTATAATAATAAATTCGTTAAAATGGTAGCGTGGCTTAGCTCCTTTTAATTTCATTTAAGTTACATTTGAATATATTTTTTTTTTATTAAAAAGCTTGACATGAAGTGCGTTCCGGCACCTTTTTTAAAAAAAAAGCCCTGCCCGTAGTAATGCAGTATTTTACTGTAGCCAATCATCGACCAATTACAGTGCTAACTCACCGATACGAAGAATGCACGCACTGGCTAACAAGTATACTAACAATATTGATGTTTTCAACACAAATCTAGTGCATTTTAGGGAACAGTGTCTGGATGCCATCTCTGGCGGTAATGAATAGCTACCTACTGTGTAATCATTTAAAAATGTCTATGTTAAACGAAACTCTAAAAAACTATACGTGTCGAAATCTCATTCAACTAAAATTGGGCGTAAAATCTTTAGTAAGCATTGCCCGCACTCAATTCAATAAACTACCAAACGAAATTCAAAATCAAAAGACGGCAAAATCCAAAAAAAACTAACTTTTTAAATATTTTTTATTAAAAAATGATAATGGCTAATTTTTCTATATTGTTCCTTTTGTGATCATTGTATTTTTAGATTTAGCATTGTTAACTCTGTAATCTGAAGTATTGTAATATTTAGTCTTTCTTTTTCTAATATCTGTCCCAGAATGAGTTTTGTAACTCAATTGGGAGTGCAAAGTATTTTGTACAAATTAAATAAATAAATAAATAAAAAGCCCTATGGGCGTTAAAACAATAAAATAACAATAATAACAAAGTTTTAATAAGCTCGCTATTAATGAAAATGTCCTGATTTCAGAGCACCAACACAACAGGTACAACCCTCTGAAGGACGAGTGGGTCCTTGTCTGCCCGCACAGGGCACTTCGCCCCTGGACCGGGCAAACTGAAGCGGTGGAGGATGATTCCAGAGCTTCTCAGGATGACACCAAGAACCCCCTCCTGCCAGGTGCCACGAGAGGCAACGGAGAGGCATGACACTTGCTTTTATCCTTTATTCTGTTCTTATAAACTTTGCAATCGGAAAGTTTGAAGCAAAGCAAATCTCTCATTAAACGGAAAAACGATGATTATATTCATATTAAATAATATTTATTCGACCAGATGAGAGCAATTATTCATTGAAATTATCTTTCAATAATTGGATGTAATCATTTTTAACATTTTAAATTTGTTTACTTTTATTTTAGGGGTTATTAGTATTAATGTTACTATTATTAATAAACAGGATGAATTAACAACTAATAAATTTATTGTAACGAAAACATAATGTACCCACTACCTATATTACAAATTCACTAAAATTGAGTATTTCTGTTAATAACATTGGATAGTTTGAATATTTAAACGTTTTAAAAAAAAACTAAAAAATTAAATTGTTTGAAAGAAGAACTAGTTCAACGTCTGTTCTCATAAATCTGACAACTTAGTATTTAAAAGTGTCTACATCCCAATGCACCGATCATGTGTTTCTCCCCCGACTTCACTACCCTCTCCGCCCTTATCCCAGTACCTGGTCAACCACTTCAACATTTTTAGTTAGCGACTTATTACTTAATTTTAAATTATTATTATACAAAGCCCTGATGAAGGAGTGGTGTCTCCGAAACCGGTTGGCGTGTTAAAAAAAAATATAAAGGAGTTTAAAACAAAAGTTGTTTAATTCCATAATTATGGAAAACTACAAAGTGAGTGCTACGAAAATTAAGTTAATAAGGATGTAATTTCGTTTATTTATTAAGAAACAAACCAATCTTACAAAATTAGTAATAAATGCATAGTGGTAGCGCATTCGGCTCTCGTGCATGAGGTCGCTAGATCGATTCCCGTAGGGGATCAACATGAAATATTTATTTACATGAGATTTTCATATAAATATTTCATGTTTGATTCCTTGGACTGTTTCTGAAGCGAAAGTCTGATCATCCTACCTTCATGTAATAAAATGATCAAGACACACTGCATTTGGTTTACGAACGCAGTGCCCTATGGACCATTGGGTGGGGATAAGGGAAAATAGCAGTGGTAGTAGTAATAGATGTAAATATTTATTTCTGATATTTTGAATTAAAAATAAAATGAAACTTAAAAGGAGAAAAAAAGCTTACCAGTCTAATTAGACAATAAAAAATTAATTCAATTAAATTAAATTAATTATATTATTAATATTAATTAATATAAATTAACTACCTCGAAATGGTAAAAATATGCTGATTTTGCTGGCTTTCATGATGAAATTTACTAAAGTAAACTATATCGAAATATCGAGTTTATTAAAGCTCGGGACGGTAAGATTCCTATTAATCTAGCTGAAGGCTTAATAAAGGCTCCTTTACATTTAAAGTATAGCAGATGTAATAAAACCCACAGCTAACTAGGGACCGAATAATAATATAATATGTCACCAAAGTTTGGTGAAATTTTTACAGCGATTTGGAAAAAGTCGAGGCTCCTAATGACGTCATTCCAAGCCGAAATGGTCCATTTGAGCGCCGTAATGTGATCAGGTTGGCGCTGATGAGTGAAGAAGAAGAAGGCTGGAATATAGGAGTCAGGGAGGTGCGAGCGAATCGGAGAAAATATTTCTGATCGTTGGATTTTATCTGCGGAGCGGCGATTCGGCAAAAATATAATATGTAAAATTATGAAGTAACTGCCCAGTTGAAGCAGTTTTGAGGCTATATTTTGCTTTATTTTATGAATAAAATCATAATCTAATTGATCGAAAAAAGGGCGAAGTGGCTTGGAGTAGCGGGCGCCGCATTCAACAGTCTGGAGATCGGATGTTTACTCGGTTAAAACAAAATCCACCTGCATCACACCTGTTCTCCTCTATGGCTGCGTATCATGCCACCTAACCAGGGCCCAAAATACCAGACTTCTGAGTGCAGAGAATAGGTGTCTTAGAGGAATATTAGATGTGCGATGGCTTGACTTTTTGTGGAACACAGAAGTGAGGCAACGGACACAGCAACCCTTGATATCTACTGTCATCTGGCGTAGGCGTTTCGGCTGCCTAGGTCATATACTACTTGCCAAATTTACAAAGCATCACGTTCTCGGCGTCCTGGACGTCAGCTGTTCAATCTGACATCCGTCGGCAGTTCGCGTCAGAACTGCGGGACGTGGACCTGACCTGAGTGCGGGAACTCGCGGCCGATCGCTTGGCAGTCTTAGAGCGGATATTGTATAATGATGATGATGATGATGACTTTTTTTATAGTTTAAAAAAAAAAATTTATTACCTTAAAGTCGTTTGAATCGTGTTGTTAAAAAAGGTCCCTTATATTTTTAACACTTTTTCATTAAAAAATACTGTACTACAAAAATGTAGTCTACGTTGTTCTGCACATTATGGCTTGATATATATATTGTATTTTTTTTATCCTGATCTTATACTGCTTATCAGAGGTTTAGTTGAAATATATTTTATTTATTTATTTACTAAACAAATACAGTCATTACAGAATATAATATTATAAGATCTGGAACATTCAATTTGTTATTGCTATAAATTTGTACAAAGTTTTAAATAAACAAAATGTTTTTTTAGACTGTTAGACTGAACACTAATTTAGCAAAAACATTACGTCGGTAATGGTAGTAATCTACGTTACCTGATGTGAGGTAATTTCAATATTCACTGGGGACGTTCTTGGCTGATACTGTTTCAGACTAAATGTTCTTTCTATCAAAAACCGATTTCTCAATTTAGCGTTTTTGTAAAATAAACAAAACGTGGAATTTATTGACATTTAATGATTTAGTATGTAATTAACAACACAAATTTTAGCAAGTTGCGTCATTTTTTAAAAAAGAAAATATATATTTTTTCGTTCAAAAATAAAAATAAATTTGTTGTCAACTATTACTACTGCTTTCTTTTATCCACACCTAGTGGTCCATAGGGCACTGCATTGATAGATACACTAAGCGGAGTTAACTTTTTCATTATGAAGAGAAAATGTGAAATAATTTTGTATCGAAGACGATATATCAAAGAATTTTCATAATGACCCCATTAGGAATCGAACCCGCTACTTGATTCATGGTAGCTCAAGGCGCTAACCACGAGGAGGACGTAATACATTATTTAATACAGTATTGAATACAGTATTTATTGCAGTATTTAAATCGCGCGTAAATTGAAAATTTCAAAGTTAACGTATATTCAAAGTTGAAAATGAACTAAAATCGCAATTTAAATCATTTTACGGAGGGAAAATTTCCACGCAAACTTTCAATTTGCGCCCGGAACAAGTTTATTCCGGAACAAAATGTTCTGCGTTTGTGCTTTTTCTGTAGTAACTTTACCAAGAGCTTTTTTCACCAACGGATCATTAAAATTGCGCAAAAATGCACTTATGCATACTTCGCTGTGAACTTTAAAGTGTTTCAATATGACTCGGGGCGAGTCTGGTGTGCCACGGAAGTGGAGTGTGGTCAGGGAGAACGGGGTAACCCACGAAATTTCCTGGGAATACTAACAAAAAACGTTTGCTCGAAAATATGCCGTTTGGACTTATGATGCAGTAGGTATTTTTTTATTTTTTTTAAATTTATTTATTACATTTCACACATTTAATAATCACAAAAATGGGATGGCGACTGAATCAGTAGAGACCCATGCCAATGATCTGGCCCCGACTCACTAGATAGTCCGTGTCGAGTCAGGGCATTGTAGTATTATACACAACACATTTATAGTCGAGAATCACTTTGCTTTGCTTTCATGTAATAAATGATCTTGTACCAGTGCAGTTTCCTATGCACCATTAGGTGAGGGTAAGGGAGTGAAGTCAAATTAATTAATTTGCAAATTTATTTTTGAAGTTTTTCAACAATTGTTTTAGTTCACTACTAGTCACAAATCTTTTCTTAAAAACTTTTCTCTCTCTTTCCTCTTTTCTTAAACTTGATTTTAACATTTTTTTCTTTTATCAAACTCAGAATCCAAACAACACAATTTTTTTCATGAATTCTCGAAAGTATTGAATAAATACGCTTTGATTTATTATTCATTCTTAATCATGTAATAAAATGAGCTTAAATATTCAGATTTCCCAACACATACAGCACACACTCCACACACATACAACAACACACATACACATGACATAACATAACCACTGTTTGCTCACTTCACGTCTTCAGTAATTTGTCTTGTACATTGTGTTGTCCACGTAATTGGTGTTATGTTCTATAATTTGTTACCTTAATTTGAAAATTCTTTGTTAATTTGTACTAAACATAGCACACTAAAACATATAACATCGTGTATAACATTACAAATAAAAAAATAAATAAATAAAGATACATTTCACTTGGTGTACCAATAAGGAAAATTAGTAGGTAGTAGTTATTCTTAATCAGCCGTTTGGTTTATTTAGGAAAATGATATTTCTTGGTTTACTCCATTACTCATGACACAGTCGATATGTAGTAACAGTGTAGGGTATTCCCCCAGGGTACCTTGTACCTCTCACAACTGCAAAATATTAAGCTCATAATCGCGACGGCTTTGTAGGGAAACTAGCTTTTAGAAAAAGTTCACTGTGGGAACTTTTCACTATTTCAGTTTATTTTCAGGTTTTCAGGAGCAGAGCGCCCGGTGTGTGTTTCAGATACTGTCATTCATGTTTCTTTACAAAAAACCGCATTAAAAAATGGAAATTTGCAAAATATCGCTCAGAGAAAAACAACTGTCGTTGTACTACTCTCCCCTATCCGCACCCAATGGTGCATAGGGCACTGATCATTTGAATTTCGATAATTTATAACACGAAGGTAAGATGATATTACTTGGGAGAATGCGCGGGATCGTTTGACCATGTGAAGCGAATGATTGATGAAAGAACGGCTAAAATAAGTTGTGATGAAAGAAAGGCCGGGGAAGACGAAGTATAAGAAGTAGGTACTTGAATGTGGAAATGTAATCGAATGTGGAGTCAAAATAATCATGTTGCTTACATCAAAGAAGTGTCAGCAGAGTATTGTGGCGTTTTATCCTCTCTTGTTACCATATCCTATTATTATTTTTATTTTTATTTTTTTTTTATGAAAAAGAAACATTTGAGTTCTTATGATATACTCAAATATTTCAATTTTTCCCTGCTTTCAAATAGTCAGAAATAACCGTGCCAGAAAGCAGGAAACAAGTTGTGCTGGAATGGGATTCGAACCTAGATATTCTAATCCGGAATCCCCGAATCTACCACTAGACCACAACCCGGATCAAAAAAGCATACGCTGTCATCTGACCTCGGCCGTTTCTCCATATGATCGTAATCCTTGATCGAAAACGGAGATTCAACGCAAAGTTTCAAAACTAAAAAATACCCATAAAGTAACTTTGTCCTGGCACTTTAACTGTTAGCGAGCTCTGGGCTGGGCTGGGCTATGATGCATTTCAGGGTTCTCCGGAAACTATAGTAGGAAGTAGTAACCTTCTAGACTAGGAACTGGGTAGGCAGCCTGTAATTACTCCATCAAATTACTTGGTACAGGGCAGTTCATATCAAAAAAGGAAAAACTTTCATAATTACGTCGTCCATCTTTAAAAACGGCGTAACTCGATTTTGTTTCTTGCAGGATACGACTTTAAGGGGTCAGAGTAAATAATATTACTGCGTTTAATAAACATTTGAGTATTTAAAAACATATTTTGGAGACTGGTAAAATACCGTGGGCTTCATATAACATTTTTTTACGGCTTCATGTTTAAATTAGAGCAGAATGCAAGGCTGAGATAAGCATTTTCGACCAAAATTAAGAAAGGTCTTTTTACGTTGTTTCGGTCCATGTAGAGCGAATGATGAATGCGAAATATATGATGCGAGGTGTGCCTGGATGTAGAAGTCGAGGAAGGCCGAGAAAGACATGGCATGATCAAGTAAAACAAGTGCTTGAAAGTGGGCATGTAAGAAGTCGGAATAATCGACGTGCGTGCATGAGAAGATGTATTGATGGTGGAGGAAGCAAGATAAATATGCCAGGACAGAGTGGTGTGGCGTTCTATCCTACTCTGCTTTACCCCTTCGGGTAAATGGCGTGATGGTTAGTTAGTTAGTTAGTTATCCGAAGAAATTCCTCAAAAGGTCGTGTCATGTGAAATCAGCAAATTCGGGATACGCCTTTTTGAAAAATGGACGACGATTAATCTTACTTTTTGAGTACTTTTTATAAATATTATTTTGGGATGAATAATTAATTAACCCTGACCAAGCAATCCTCTCATAAGTTGCAAGTTGCACAGAGGAGCATGGAGATAATTTTTATGCTTGGAATAATATTAAGAGACCGAAAAAGGAACGATTGGATCCGACGCCAGACAAAGGTCTGCGACGTGGTGCAGCGAATTGCTTGGTTTGAAGCGGAAATGGGCCGGTCACATAGCCAGAATGACGGACGACAGGTGGACGAAACGCGTTCTGGTGTGGAGACCGAGGAACCAGAGGTCTCAAGGATCCACCGATGAGATGGGTGGACGACATCAGGAAGTCTGCTGGAAGACAGTGGATGGGGACGGCGCAGGATCGGGAGGAGTGGAGACGGCAGGGGAAGGCCTATGTCCAGCAGTGGACCTCAACGGGCTGAGATGATGATGAATTAATTAACATGCATGAGGTTGGGGTTCGATTACCGTAGGGGGTCAACATGAAACATGTATTAACATTTGATTTTCGTTAATAATATTCACGTGTGATACCTTGACCGGTATCCTTGACTGGAAATGAAGCGTATGGCTGATCGTCTTATCTTCATGTCACACTTGGTGTACCGTTGCATTGCCTTATGCACCATTAGGTGCGTTTACAATGCTCTTTTTTACGAGTTATAAAAATACGAAAATGTTGGACATGCAATTCCAGTGATGTGCGCCAGTGTTACGGGCCTTAGAAATACAAAGGTGTAATGTCTGTTAGAGGATTCGAAATATCCATCTCTCGGTAAAATAGACAGGGAGCTCACATATTCCACGACTATGTAGGTTCGCTGCATACTGTGATCCCATATCTACACTATTTTACATGCAACATTGTTGTACTCAGCTTTAGGGTTGCAAGCTAAAACTACATATCGCATGCTTAATGGAATACTGACTTAACTAAAAAACACAATTCTTGGGACATCGCAAAAGAAGGTCTTGTTATGAAAAGACACCTACTTATTGACGTATTAAATTGATACTTATTAATAATTAATCATAATTGCTTGTATTTTTGACGTTTTATTAAGTATTGATCAGATGATGGCGCTCACAGAAGCCTGTCTCTGTACGTAACTCAATTCTGACCTATCTACTAATGGGTCAGTATTCCATTAAGCATGCGATATTTCTAATTCCGTGGTTATTATTGTTAGCGAACGCTGTTGAATATGAACATATTGTTTTTTTTAAATCATTTATACGAGAAAGACATGGCATGATCAAGTAAAACAAGTGCTTGAAAGTGGGCATGTAAGAAGTCGAAATAATCGACGTGCATACATGACAAGATGTATGAATGTGGAGGAAGCAAGATTAGTGTGCCGGGACAGAGTGGTGTGGCGTTCTATCCTCTCTGCCTACCCCTTCAGGGGTTAGTTGGTTATTTATGTGATTTTCACATAAATATTTCATTTGTGATATCTTGGACTGGTACTGAAGCGTATGACTGATTACCTTACCTTCATGTAATAAAATGATCAAGATACACTGGACTTAATACTGGTGTACCGATGCAGTTCTCTATGCACCACTGCGTGCGGATAAGAGAAAGTAGTAGTAGATGTAGTTTGCCATTTGTATTTTGCAGTAAAACAAAGACAACTATACTTATCTTCCACTATCTAAACATTTTAATCATTCTGTTTCCCTCTTACAAGTTGAAATTGAGTCAATTGTCTGAATCTGGACATGACGAGACCGGAGGAAAATAGCTTAGCTATGAAAATGAATAACATTGGGGAAATGTGATATCGTTTGGTTGACGATCGAATCAAGAAGTTATGTTTAAACACGGTACCCTGATCTGGTTCGCCGGACTAACATATGAGTACGTTCGGGGCCAGACATTTGGCACAAAAAGAGGAAAGTTAGATTGCTTCCACCATCAGGCGGACAGGCGAGATACTATGTACTTTCGTACTTGGGTGCTCACTTATTTATACGGGGGAAAATAATGAAAATACGACAAATAGGAAATCTGTTTATCTTGAAATTAATTGTCACTTTATTTATTTAGATATTTTACCATAACTACTGCTACTTTCCCTTATCCGCACCCAATGGTGCATAGGGCACTGCATTTCTACACCAAGTGCAGTGTATCTTGATCTTTTGACGTGATAACGTCTAATAAATCGATGAACGCCGGCTGCACACACGAAAAAGCATGACTCATTGTCACGTTCCGCCTGAGCCGAGTGTGCAAGCGAGAGCGCGGAACAAGCGATAGAGAGGCACGATCGGCCTAAACGTTCGGTTTGCGACGCATCTATCTCTCTTCTACTCCATCAATTAACTCCTGCTTTGTATTATACAAAATAATGATAATTCAGTAATAATATTTCAATTCAATTCATAAAAGTATGCTATTTTTCATCAATGTTTTCACGTTATCACGTAAAATTATCGTCCGTAAACCGACTTTACAGACAACCAAAAGTTGTTTTTTTACATTAAGGTAGGATGATCAGTCTTACGCTTCAGTACCAGTCTAAGGTATCACACATGAAATATTTATGAAAATAACATGTAAATATATATTTTATGTAGACCACCTACGGCCTACGGGAATCGAGCCCACGGTCTCATTTGCGGTAGCCAAATGCGCCACCACTATGCTACTAAAGAAATTTGCTAAAAATTAGAATATTATTAATATCAATTCAACGGTTAATATCTATGTTAATTGTTGATGGAAGATCTCTGTTCTGTTTTTTGTTGTTGTTTTTATATGTTTATTTATTTAATCACCCCTAACAGACCAGGAGACCAAATAACAAATAGAAATAGCATTACAAGCTCCCAGGGTTGAGAAGAATCACTTTTAAGTTTTGTGCTCTCACCGGGAATTGAACCCGGGACCTCTGCATTGTGCGACTATCTTGCGTTTTGGCCATTACGCCACGGAGGCCGCCATTTTAATTGAATTATTGACGTTTTTATTATTTATTAAATTTTTTAGACCAGTCCTATCTAGTTAGTGCAAATATTTCATATGTGATGCATGCATGGTAGACCAACGTACTACTACTAGGCTTCAAGGCGGACAAAAATAAAAAGCATCATAGATATTCCTGATTTTTTAGCAGTATCTCTAGTACGGATACATTTGACAAAAGAACATTGAAATATTCAGCAGAATTCCCCAGCGCTTAGAAGATTCGCATTAATTACAAAGTATTTTACATAAAAGATTACGAAGATGCAAATTTCAAGCCGGTGAATTTAGCAGATATATTTTTGCATAATTGTGTATAATAAAAAAATTCAAGAAATCCCCTGGGCGGGATCATTCTTGCCGTGGAAATTACTATAGAGAATTTTCTTACTCTCAGAAGTCAGATTTTTATACCTCGAGGGGATTATTTTGGCCTTAATATCTCTGGGCGTTTAGTTCGGTGTTTAGCTAAGTCGGGTTAAGTTTGCAACTCAAAACTTTCTTCATACCACTTTGTTTTTCTTCCGGGGAAACTTAACCCAGCCGGGGGAAAGGTCATTCCCCCGTAAACACCAAAGATCCCAAACTCTATTTTTCGGGGGTTTCTCGGGCTCTTTTGGGGATATCAAAATTTTAAAAAATTTGGGAGTTAAATTCCTTTTACATGAAAAAATAGTTGCCAATAAATATTTGTAAATAATTGTTCACCGATGACCCCAAGCTAATGCTTCAATATCAATAATCGGTACCACTTCTTCGAGACTAGTGAATAACAATAATGTAATGGAAGATGATATGAGAGCAGATAGCTTGTACTACTTGGTTCATGTGGACTTGTAGTAGCTGCTTATCTAATTTTTATATATTACAAATTTTCTCTTTACTACTTCAGTTAACCCGTACAGAGGACAGTGTACAGAGTATAGCCCTCTTCAGACATTCATATATGAATCTTAACCACTTAAGTACGATCAATTGATACATATGTTTATGGATTTACAAAAGGTTTTATACACATTGTATACAAACTAGATTTACTCAATTTAAAGTCGATTTTGTAAAATCTAATTAATTTCGATGCGAGCGTATCTAGTGGTAGTTGTCGTGGAAGGCTAAGAAAGACATGGCATGATCATGTAGGTACAGACAAATGCTTGATAGAGGCCGTGTTGAATGTTGAATTTAATCAACGTGCGTGCATGAGAAGACGTATGTAATGTGGGAAGCCAAGGGAAGTGTGCCACGGATCAGAAATGGTGCGGCGTCAATCCTCTCTGGCTACCCCTTTAGGAGGGAAATGGACGTGATGGTAGTTAATTAATTTTATTATGTGTTGATTTGAGGAATCATTTATACTTTGTTTGATTATAGAATTCGCCTTTTTTTATTCAAGTGTGAAAACATTAAATTCCGAAAGCACCCGTTTTTGTGGCAAAAGTTTGTGAAATCGATCGACTAGTTGGATAGAAATGGATTCCGTTTTAATTACACCAGGGGTCGTGAAATATCTCGCGGTCCGGGCTGTGGCTGAAAAAACATGACCTGGCACACATTTCAAACGTTTGCGGCCGCTATTTCAACACCTATGATATATGTTGGAAACACCCCCTAACCGAGAGGTATTAATTGGGAGGAGGTTTATCCCTGACGCTCATAACCACAAATGTTAGAATGAATATGTAACATGTATAGACCATAGTAGTATGTAGTATCTGCCCTCAGCCTCAAAAATGGGTCTAAAGTTTCACTTTTTCTGCGCCAACTTTTAGTATGTTATAAAACATGTTATTGTAATCCAAAAAACCATCGGATGTACAGTCTATAAAGTATATGATGATCATCAAAATGGACTGATATAGAATATCTGCATTAATAAATTGTGTTATGTTGTGCTCATCATAGTCATAAACACTTTACACATCAATTAATTGCTTGTCGTCCGAACGAGCACCCGGCTGGGGACGTTTATATTAGTGTCTGCCTGATTGGATCGATAGATTGATAGTGTGAGTATGCAACACATGCGATCTGTTCCCTCCCCCTCTTTTCCCATAAATCCCCACATCCATTGAAGTACCCTGACCGCGGATTGAGATGGCTGTTGGATAATACTTGTCTTGGGGTGGGGATGTGCCTGAGCGAGGGAGGGTATGTAAGTGTATCCACTCGAGCGGTTTGTAAGTTACTTATATATAATGATTTCGAGGTATAAACTAACATAACACTGTTTTAATTTTGGGCCGAACTTATGGTTGGTTTTGGTGTGATCGTTGGATACAATGACATTTATATATACATGGTAGGGGCAATGAATACGCATTTGTGTCGCGTACATATCGTAAATTCATCCAGTATTTGTTATACACTAACAATCTTTTAATCGCGGTTTTGCGTGGTTGGGAGGGGGGGTTTGAAAATAATCGGTAGGAGTTCATTTATTGTGCTGGACTAAAAAAAGACTCAATAGTCTCTTTAATGCAGTATAGGGAAAGGGTGGGGCTTTCGATGTGTAACGTACAATAAACGTTTCTTTTAGGAAACACTGTAAAAATTGATTTCTCTCTTATTGTTCTTGATATGTAAAAAATACCACCATAGAACCCATACACTTATAATATTATAATGAATACCAATGCGTAGTTGTTGGGTTGTTTGGTTTGGAATAGCGCTCGCGCTGGCGCTGGGTGGGGTATTGGTGACGTGACCTCGTGACACCCCTGTAGTCGGCAGACTTCAGCTTCTGTGCTGCACCCGGTAGTGACGTCACACGGACGCGAAGTGCATAACAACAAAACTGTCATACGAGACAAATTCTGTGATACAAACATTAGAATATATTATTCAACATTATGTACTTACGTACATTCTATACTGCTGTAACAAAAAATAGTAGTACAAATCGAAACTGGTGAATCTACATCGTGTTTGGAGACGATTGTGTAATATGACTTTTTAATAAATATCCCCCCTGAGCTTGAAAATTTTTTTTTTTCTCACAAAAGGTTTCATAAGTATGGCTGAGTAAGTTAAAATTTCTTACTCCAATTTTACTAAAAGCAGTTTTTTTAATTTTTCGTTTATCATTTATGGATAGTTATTAATTGAACTAAAATACATTATATTTCCATAACAAATTGGTAAAAAAAATTCAAAAATAAAAAACATATACTGTTATTGTACCCTTCCTTCCCTCTAGAAAACTAGGGGTCAAAATTAAAAAAATTTACTCCACTATATCGATCTCCAAATAATTTTATGTAGAATTAAATGATTTAAATAAAACACTTGTTATGTGTTACTATTGGTTTTTATTCCTATAAAAATAGAATGTACCTACACTACCTGGTTTCGGGAGTAAAACGTTTTCCCATCGACTGGTGAAAAGACACTAAAGTATAGAATACAGGTGCTTAATACTGAAAAATACAGAAAAAATTAAAATTGCATTACTTAAGATATCTAAACACAGGGGTTAACATAGCTATAATTGATACATAGCAAGTGATAGAAAAAACGATCGAAAAAACACATCTCGGGACAGTGGTGGATGGTAGAATACTAAGATTTTGTTCAAAAAAAATGAATAATTAATTGCTGCGTAAGTTGGTGGCTGTTGATGTACTGGGGTCTTGAGGGGAGGTATGGGTAGGGGGGTCGTGTGAGGGGGTAGGGTCTTTTCTATCCAGTCGATGGGAGAACGTTACTCCCGAAACGATGGATTAGTGTAGGTAAATTTCTATTTTTATAGTATTATAAAACCAATTTACGTAACACTTTACAGTGTAGTTTAATTTTAATCTTAATATTTAGATTTTGAAGTGTTAACAATGTGAATATTGCCGAATCAATCAACAAAATATTATGTAGATTCATTGGTTTCCCGCTTGTACGTCGAGTTTTGTTACACCCTGTATTGAACATTGAACAATCGTCGGTCAATATGTTATATATAATTATAATTACCTTTCTAATAAATTAACTATTTTGAATTAAATACATTTATTTATTTATAATAATACATTTATCTGTCTTTAATTATAATCGAACATAATGATAATTTAGTTATCTATCAACTAATATAATAATATTACTACTACACTTCCTTACCCGCAGCCCAATGGAGCATTGGGCACTGCATTCATACCACCAGATGCGTATCAGTTGTTACGTGAATGCAAGGTGATGAGGCTCATCGGCGCCAGTCCTAGCTATCCATATGTATAATATTTTTATTGAAAATCTCGTTCAATTAAACTATATTCATATTGGTCCACATCGAGGAATCGATATACCCGCGACCTCATGCATGCAGCGCAGCACTGCACCAACGAGGCAGACAAATTATAGACACTATAAGTAGTGTCAGGTAGTGTTATGGAGCGAATACGGGATAATGATGATGATGATGATGATTTCCTAACATTATTTAAAGTTAAATTAATGTTTGAGGTAACGTTCCAAATTTGAAATATTTCTCTGACACTTAATATCAGGTAAGTGAATTGAGTCTACAACATAAATTGGTACATGTTTGTATTTTGTTCTAGAATAAATTTGAATATGAAATTTACCGCCAATACACAACATGATGTAGTTTAGCGCTACTGATGTTGAACAATGTTTTACATCAAATATGTTCAACATAAAAGCGGTAACTTGGAAATAATTCAACCGAAAGGCTAAAAAATAAAAAGAGGTTTATATGTTTATTTCATCTAAACTTATTTTACAGTC
Source organism: Micrasema minimum (assembly GCA_022494985.1). Lineage (NCBI taxonomy): Eukaryota > Metazoa > Arthropoda > Insecta > Trichoptera > Brachycentridae > Micrasema > Micrasema minimum. The sequence goes on from JAGVSP010001746.1 coordinate 115,163, forward strand.
AATGTTTTGTTGGACTTGTGATGTTTATCCGCCTCGTATTTTATTATTATTATGATAATTTATTAAGCGTCATTTTTGTGAGAAATCACCTCAAGGGCGCTGTACATGTACATTCGATATTCGTAATTAATTCCATTCCCATTTATTAAATAAAGGATCTGAGACAAGGATTATTTAAGAAACGATATTAAATCTATACGTAGGCGAAGTACTTGAAAAACTCCATTCGTCTGCAGCTACAGAGCGCATGGACTGTTGGAATGCCAGCTTCCATCTGATATCAGTAATTTGGGTTAATGATTTTACAAAAAAGTTTAGTTGTTTACAAAGGATTACCAATACATATTTTTATCCTAACTATTTACTAAAGATGCTTGAATTTACCGAGAGAGACTCTATTTACAATTTGTCTTGCAGCTACCAAGCCCACGGACAGCTAGAGTAAAAGAGACATTTGAACAAAAAAATTATTGAATCATAAACAAATTAAAATTATTAATGAAAATAGGTAGGTACCTAAATATAAATGAAAATATGTAATTATCACAAATAATTCGTCCGCTGTAACTTGTACCCCTAAGATTTACAAAATAAACATTTGATGTTATTTTTGTACTAAACGTTATGATATTATAATATAGATACAAACTTTCGTAAAGCTTTTTGTAGAGCAGAAACTTTTATATCTATATTCCCACAGACTGAACTAATTCTGTTATTTCTATCTTTTCATGTCTATCTCAGAACTTAAAAAATAAAGTTATACAAACGGTAAGTTGAGCATTTGGTCTGTATTATTTACGTATGAATTATTATTAATCGCCCCGTATCACCATACAAACGTAGTCCTCAATTTTTTCCCTGAATTTAGCACAAGAGTATTTTTTTCACACGTTTGTAGTTTCAATCAGAAGCGTGTTTGCATAGTCTTATTTTTTTGTAATAAAGAAAATAATTTAAAAAACAAGATTGTAAAAGCACGCTTCTTAAAGGTATCTAAATTTTGTGAAACAATCATTGCTCTAATTCTTAATTGCAGAGAGAAATCAGCGGACTACGATTCTATGTGGCGACGCGTTCTCACCAAATGGTGCATTCTTACAAACTTCCATTCTTCCCGATACCAGAATTATTAAGTCACATAGGTTTTATTATTATCAATGTAAAAAGAACAATTTTTTCACACCCATATTGGAAACGATGCCATTGAAAAGCAGTTCTGAAAATTCTGAATTAAATTTTTCGCACTGGAGCATAAAGTGGGGAGTTTAATTTTTAATACTAACCAAATGTAATCATTATCGTTTACGTTGAAATTTCAGGCTGACGGAACATACGATACGCAGTCTTCCTTCTCCTTCTGGGCGAGTCGGTTCGAGAACGGGCGGAACTTCAGGTGCGAGGCGGAGAAACTGGTCAGCAGGCAGGAAGCTGAGAGACCGCTGCACGCCACCAAACTGCTAGAGATACTCTGTGAGTTATCCCCATTATAAATACACACTTTCTTCTTCTGGGCGAGGCTGTTCGAGACTTTAGAGACTTTCTTCGCTTTCCTTATTAGCTCATATCCCCCGGTCATTCTTCTCTTAGGTTCACACTTCCCTTCATCTTGCTCCAGTTTTTCTCCATTTACCTCTTTCTAGGTCTACTTCTTGGCCACTGCGATTGGGAAATCCGCTATGTTAAGGTTCGGCATTCTCTCCTCGCATCCTGTTCAATAGTTCTTTCGTCTTTTTACAGAACCATTTTGTTTTCTTTTTCCAAAAACTATGAGTTCTATTAGTATCACTTAGCTTTTGACATCCTATACCTATACCTGATAATATGTATTGTTTTACAGATCCGCCATTAACCTCGGTTAGACCAGATAACATCACAGTCAACGAAACTGCGGACGTCCTTCTATTTTGTGAATATGAAGCTAATCCTGCATCACTTACCAGCGTTACTTGGTAAGATACCAATTTATATGCCTTGTTCTTTTACATATTCTTAGAAAGATTTAAATCAACAGCTATGTTGAGGTCCACTGCTGGACATAGGCCTCCCCCTGCCGTCTCCACTCCTCCCGATCCTGCGCCGTACCCATCCACTGTCTTCCAGCAAACTTCTTGATGTCGTCCACCCATCTCATCGGTGGACGTCCTTGAGGCCTTTGGTTCCTCGGTCTCCACACTAGAACGCGTTTTGTCCATCTGTCGTCCGTCATTATTGGCTATGTGACAGGCCCATTTCCACTTCAACCAAGCAATTCGCTGCACCACGTCGCAAACCTTTGTCTGGCGTCGGATCCAATCGTTCCTTTTTCGGTCTCTTAATGTTATTCCAAGCATAATTCTCTCCATGCTCCTTTGTGCAACTTGCAACTTATGGGAGGATTGCTTGGTCAGAGTCATTGTTTCCGCGCCATATAATAAGTAAGGGACGGGCAGAATGCATTAACTTATCCCATTCTTCATACTGATCAGTTTCCGGTATAGCAAGATATTTAATAAATCTGTAATGCTCGGTTTTCCAGCAGCAACTGTCATCTAGATTTTGCATTTCTTAGCTTTTAGTTTGATTAATTTTAAAATACTCCACAGGATCCAGAACGGAAGAGACTTGAACTTAGCTACAGAGCCATGGAAATACGAAGGAGGTACAACAGAACAGCAAGCTCTTCTCATTAGAAACAGTTCTTCAAGAGACAGAGGATCTTTCTCTTGCAAACTGTCCAACGCCGTTGGAACCAGCATCAGCCCAACTTCAATACATGTAGATATACACTGTAAGTGTTTCCTTTCATTTTCGCCAGTTAAGAACCAATAATATGATAACTAATTAACTAACAAACCATCACGCCATTTCCTCGTAATAGTAGGCAGAGAGGATAGAACGCCATACCACTCTGTCCTGACAGACTTCCTTTGCTTCATCTACATTCATACATCTTTTCATGCACATACGCTGATTATTACGACTTTTCACATGACCACTTTCAAGTACTTGACTTACTGGGTCAAGCCATATCTTTCTCGGCTTTACGCGGCTTCTACATCCAGGCACACTTGCATTTAAACTTCTTTTAGTCGTTTTTTCATCACTCATTCGCTCTACATGACCAAACCATCGTAAAAGCCCTTTCTTAATTTTGTCGATAATAATATGATCTGTTTCGTTAAATGTAGCAAAAAACAAATCAATGTCTACAAATACCTATACTCCCTGATCGTCTATTCTTCTGAAAATTGTTATGAAAATCCTCAGCTAATTTTTTTTGGAAGTGGTTAGCAAAATGCAAAATAAATTGAAATATTTCCCTAAAGTTTTTATTATATCTAACCAAGTTTGAGTTTTTCCAGACAAACCGGAGGTGAGAGTGTGGATGGAGCCCGCCGGTCCAGTGGTGGAGGGGGATAAACAGAATGTGACGTTACACTGTGACGTGGTGCAGGGGAACCCCCCGACCCTCAGCAGAGCCAAGTGGCTGCTGGATGGAGAGCTCCTCAAGCAGCTGCCGGACTGTAACCAGACCAAGGAGAAACCAGACAGCCTCATCACTGGTGAGTTCTTATCACCAAAACAACAGAGGAAGTTCAATTAATAACCTACGTCCGTAAAAAATGTTCACACGTATTATCATAAATATGTAAGTGGACGTCTTCGAGGCCTCTTGTTCCTTGTCTTTTAGTCCAGAACATGCTCTGTCCATTATTATAATTAAAAAATTGATTTGAAAAAAATGTATATCACAGATCCGATATCCATTTCATCAGATCTTTGTGATTTTAAGCTATTAACTTATGAAGTAGTGTTAGGAGCATACGCCACCACGGATATTTAAAGATAGCAAAAAGATGCGTGTTTGTATTGTCTAATTTTGACGTGATAACGTCTAATAAATCGATGAACGCCGGCTGCACACACGAAAAAGCATGACTCATTGTCACGTTTCGCCTGAGCCCAGTGTGCAAGCGAGAGCGCGGAACAAGCGATAGAGAGGCACGATCGGCCTAAGCGTTCGGTTTGTGACGCATCTATCTCTCTTCCACTCCATCGGTGTGGAACCGTGCTCTCGACGTCCTCGCTTCAGGTACAGCTTCAGTATCTTCATCTTCATCCACGTGCACGTCGTCAGAGCATAATTTAAGTTAACACATATTTGAATTAACGAGTGCAATTTTTTTTTAATTTATTGAAAAAATTGTAATTTTCAATTAACTCCTGCTTTGTAATGATAATTCAGTAATAATAATTCAATTCAATTCATAAAAGTATGCTATTTTTCATCAATGTTTTCTTATGATGTTATCACGTAAAATTGTCGTCCGTAAATCGACTTTACAGACAACCAAAAGTTTTTTTAAATCATTTATGATCTCTTTTAACAAATAAAATATTTTGAAAAATAAGACGACGCAAACACGCATCTGGTCGATATCTAAAATGTGTGAAAAAATCACTGATCTAATGTTAAAGGAATTTAGGGAGAAAATCAAGGAATACGTTTGAATGGGAAGCGGCTGCGAGTCACGTGGTGGTGTATGCTCTTAACTAGTATTAGAATATATTCGAGTCTTAGTAGAGGTAATGAAGAATTGAAACATGGAGTTGAGTTTTCCAGGAGCTTTCCAAAAGAGATTGTTAATCATTTTATACACTTTCCTCTATGGATGATCAAGCCATTTCTACCTTTTCTGACTGTATGTAATATGTAATTTAATTGTTTTGCTCAGACGTGGAGGACATGTGTGAGGACATCGATCCGTCTCGCCTCCTGCTGCAGCAAGCCGGGAGGGGGTTCCACGGGAACTACACGTGTCAGGGGGGCAACTCCGCTGGCTGGGGGCCCCTGTCAGACCCCACGGAGCTACTTGTATACTGTGAGTTTGGCTACTATTTTTATGCTAAGATCAGGTATCTATAAAATTACCAAGTTCATTAAGGATATGGGTATTAGATCCGCCACGATGAGAACTCTCTGGTAACTTCGTCCGAACGCGGATCGGAAAATGGAAGAAGGACTTACCAGAGCTGGACTCAACAAGGGCGGGAAATGACGATGAAGGACCACCAGGAAGGGCGAAGTATCCTGGAATACTTTGGAAACACTACGTCGAACTGGCGCGGAACAGAATCCGAGGAAGCACAGCACACTATTACTCATTTTCACCGAGGGGGGTTTCGGAAATTGGTTTCTGGATTTTGATGGAAATGAATGAGGGAAGAGCAGGTCTTGGATTTAACAGGAAGAACGGATGATGACGAGTTCGAGGTAATGCTGCTGCGCTGAGCGGTTTTTCGAGACTGCCGCGGTGTTGCAAATAGGTGACAAAACGGACTGGAATGGATGAAGGTAGGGAATAAATTTTGGAAGGAATTCGAACTACCTATCACCAGAGAGTTCTATAAATGGCCAAACCAGGTATTATTTATTAGAAAGGAAAAAAAATATACCTACGGATGTGACAGTTTTGTTCTCTCCTTCAACGTTGTTGCGTATTTATGACTAGTGCGAATGTTTCTGAGAAAAAGTTAGGTAATGGGTTAATTTAAAGTTATCAGTTCTACTGTTAAAAAAATAGAATATATTTATATATTTACATGGGGTAACAAAACTCATAGTGTAACCCGAAGACTGGTGAATCTATATCATATTTTTTGGAGTAGTGTGTAAAATTAATTTTGAATCCGAGCTTGAATTTTTTTTTTTTCAATTTAACTAACCATCACGCCTTTTCACCGAAGGGGTAGGCAGAGAGGATAGAACGCCACACCACTCTGTCCTGGCATACTTCTCTTGCTTCCTCCACATTCATACATCTTCTCATGCACGCACGTCGATTATTCCAACTTCTTACATGCCCACTTTCAAGCACTTGACGTACTTGATCATGCCATGTCTTTTTCCGCCTTCCTCGACTTCTACATCCAGGCACCGTCGCATCGTATATTTTTTTATCCGTTCTTTCATCATCCATTCGCTCCACATGACCGAACCATCGTAAAAGACCTTTCTTAATTTTGTCGATAATGCTTATCTCAGCCTTGCATTCTGCTCTAATTTCAACTTTAGTGCACCTATCACACATAGTCTTACCACACGTTCGCCTGAGAGATCGCATTTCAACTGCATTCAATCTACTTTCGTCCTTCTTTTTCCAACTCCATACTTCGCTTCCATACATAAGGGTTGGTACCAGAACTCCATTATGAACTGCCAATTTAGCCCCTTTTGATAAGCACTTATTAAATACTACCGACTTTAAGGAACCATTAACTCGTTTTTTTTTTCTTCTCATAAAAGCTTTCATAAGTATCGCAGATTAAGTAAATTTGGACAAATTCTTTTTAAAATGCGGTTTTCGATTTTGTTTTCTTTATGTATAGGTAGTATTTATTTGACTAAATAAATTATATTTGATAGCAATTTTCCAAAATTTATCGAATTTTTTTTTACTTCTTACTGAATTTTCTCTAAAACTAAGGGTTAAATAAAAAAAAAAATGTTCTACAAAATCGACTCCAAATATGATGTAGATTCACTGGTTTCCCGCTTGTACATTGAGTTTTGTTACACCCTGTATAGTATGTTATAATAGGTAATAGTTACCACCTACTGTAGTATGTATATTATATTTCACACACGATATGATTATATTCCAGATGAGCCAGGTCCTGCATCCCTGAAGTATTCTCCAACAAGGATAGTGAAGGGACAAGCTCTAGTACTAAGTTGTTCAGTGGAAGATTACGGGAGACCAGCGGCTACCAGGTTTATATATTACCTATTTACCCACACTAATTTCATATTATTATATTCCTGTACTTGCTGCCAAAATTATCAATCTAGAAAGATTCTTATTTTACACTTTATTATTTTAATTTTTTTCAAAAGAAAAATTTTCGTTTACAAAAGAAATACAATAAAAACACATATACATTAAAAAAAATAAACCAAAATCCACCAAAGCATAGCTGTTTGTGAGTATACTGTGAAAGTCAAACAGTATGCACGTGGCAAAAGAGAAAGATAAGATCATGTAAAAATGGAAAAATAACAGATAATGTAAACAAGAGAGTTAAAAAAAAAATACCGGAAGAAGAGGGGAAATAATTATAATATATAAAATAAAAAATGACGTAGATGATGTTATAGTTATGGTCTTTATAGTAAGAATGATTCTACCTTTACACTATGTATCCAACTTTGTGTTAATTTTTTAAAAGATGAAAAACATGTAAAATTTGACAATGCCATTTTATTGTCAGTTAAAAAAGAATTAATTAAACTGGGGGCAATAAAATGTGCATGTCTCTGAGCAAGTCGTGATTTACAATGTGGAATTTCTAGCACTCGGATTCTTCTTTGACTAGACCTATTTGAGCTACTAGCAAAAAAGTTTTTCGATTTGATTGTGATTTTCACATATGAATATTTCTTGGAATGCCGCTGGAGAGTAAGACAGCTCATCTAACCTTCATGTAACAAGCGATCAAGATTCACTGCACTTGAATGCAGTTCCCTATGCACCATTGGGTGCAGATAAGGGAGGGTAGTGGTAGTAGTAAAATGGACGGTCGGTCGTGGGTCATCTCGAGGTTTGGATAAAAGTAATTACTTTTCCTTTGCAGATATCGATGGTTCCGAGGATCCCGCCTCGTGGCGGACGTGGTAACGGCGCTGTGGACTATAGAACCAGTTTCCCTGGAGACAGCAGCCAACTTCTCCTGCATGGCGGTCAACGAAGCTGGCGCTGGGAGGGCCGCCACGGCTCTCATACAAGTTCTCGGTAAATCATGATTTCTGAATATCTTCATCTGAGTCACAAACTTAGAATTTAACGAGAAGAAAAAATACAATGAAAATACAATAAACTTAACTAATTAAACTACGATTGAAATGAATAATGGAAATGAAAAATGAATCAAGCTGGCGGCAAGAAATCTGCGCCAAATCGACGTGTGGTCACGCAGAAGGTCAAAATATCTCTCGGCTATTGTCTGAGCGCGTTCGTTGGAGTTCGGTCCGTTCGTTCGTCCCGCGTCACCCGCGTGACGTCATTTCTTCCGCCACAATAATAACAAAGGGTTCACGACTTGGACCCGTTTAACGATTCGACTCTGCTATAAGCGGAAGCTGAGTAACGCTATTTTATTATACTGATAACCAACATATTTTACATAACTCTTAACTAATCCTTTGTTTAAATTTCAGCTCCACCAGCGTTCATCAACAACTTCCCGCCCTATACTGGAGCCGTATATAATTCACCTGTAAGTCAAAATATTTACTATTTTATAATTATAACTCAGGTTAGTGTAGATCCTAATCCCTTTCAAAGTTAATTTTTGAATAGGTTATAGTCAAGACTAGGTCAAAAATGGGAAATTCATCACCGGGTCAGAAACAGAATAAGAACACAGATATGTTTAATGTTTATAATATGTTACACTATATAATATCACAATAATTCTAAATAAGGTAAAAATATTAATCACAAATTACACACAAAAAAGGATCCCAGTTACTTTCTGTCTGTTCAAGACTGTCAACAAAAGACAATGAATGATCAATGAGATGACCCAATGACCCCAGTATAATGGTACTGGTAGCAATCTTGTAAAATGAACTTAATGGCTGAATGTTGATTTCCAGAGTGTTAGCCTGTCTTGTCGCGTGGAGTGCTGGCCCCCTTGCTCCGTGCAGTGGCTGAAGGACGGCCGGCCTCTGCCCTCGGGGGGCTCCTACAAGAAGGTAGACTCGCTCGTGCCCCCCGACACGAGGACCAACGACTTCCAGTCCCTGCACTCTCAGCTGGTAAGTACATTAGTGTTTGGTGATTGGTGATTAGTGTACCAATACTGTGCCAATACGCCATTAGGTGTGGATAGGAGTTTGGAATTTTAATTCTTCTTCTTCTTTCTACACGCTCACTCCTATGTAGAGCATGTGGACATCACTAGACTTGTCCAGGAGACCCTTTCACCGGCCAATTCTCTCGCCTCCTCCCACATTAGGCTCGCATCTATCACGTCCGCCGAGTGCATCCGAAAGATTTTCATCAACGGTCTGCCAGGACGGTGGGATCCCGCAGGCATAAAGAAGAGGTAATTCGGGTTAAGGTTCTCCTGAGTCATCTGGAGTACAGGCTCAAGCCTGGTCCACCGCCGCGACTTCACGACTTTAGTTATTGTATGTTGTTAACTTCACTGGTTGGAAGTCATCCACCTAATGCTTAATATCGTTGTTGGTTATACTGGTACATAATGTTAAATGGAGCGTGTTTTATTAAAATGTGACTTTGTTTTTATTTGATTTATTATATTATTATAAAATGAATATTTGACCATTCCAGGTTTGGGAGCTGTCTCAGTGGCCCGGAGGAGTACTGGACAGAGTGAGGGACAACGCTAACTACACCTGCCGCTCGTCAGACAACACAGCGGGACCAGGGGTCACCAGCTCTACTGTATTCGGGGTGGAATGTTAGTATAAATACTTTCATTTTCCACTTGCATCGAACTTTTTTTTTTCCAATTAATTGAGTTCTCCCATTCAAAATAAAAAATTAGAGACAAAGGAAAGAATTCATTGGCATCATAATTTTTTAGCATTTTGTGTCATATTTTCATATCTACATAATATTATAATGTACTGTTGAATCTACCAAAACAATATTTTTGTTATCTAACCTTCTATCACATTTTTACTGAATATTTTCAGGTAGTAGTAACCAACCCTTATGTATGAAAGCGAAGTATGGAGTTGGAAAAATTAGGATGAAAGTAGATTAAATGCAGTTGAAATGCAATCTCTCGGGTGAATGTGTAGTAAAACTATGTATGATAGGTGCACTAATGTTGAAATTAGAGCAGAATGCAAGGCTGGAGCGAATGGATGATGAAAAAACGGCTAAAAAAAATATACGATGCGACTGTGCCTGGATGTAGAAGTCGAGGAAGGCCGAGAAAGACATGGCGTGATCAAGTAAAACGAGTGCTTGAAAGTGGGCATGCAAGAAGTCGGAATAATCGACGTGCGTGCATGAGAAGATGTATGAATGTGGAAGAAGCGAGAGAAGTATGCCAGGACAGAGTGGTGTGGCGCTCTATCCTCTCTGCCTACCCCTTCGGAGAAATGGCTTGATGGTTAGTTAGTTAGTTAGTTAGAAACTAATTAATGTTTTATTTTTGACTTTACAGACCCTCCTGAAAACGTCACTGTTTCTAACAAAGTAGTTTCAGTCATAGAAAATAATATTCCTGAGAAGGTTGTCTGCTATGCCAAGTAAGTATTGTACATTATTTCATTACAATCAAATTAAAATCCTCTTTTTTTTATTTCCTCATATCTTCAATAAATATGTTATATTGGTACACCAAGTCTAGTGTAATGTATCTTGATAACTTATTGCATGAAAGCAAGATGACGTAGGCTACTAGAATAGTCTAAAATGACAAAATACCAAAATATGAAATGGTATTGTTTCAATAAATGTTTCATATTGACAGAAATCCCAGAAACTGAACTTGAGAGCTAGTGGTAGCTCAACATACTAAAACCATTCCACAATACATGAGGGAGAACAAGAGAAAATAATAAGATTTATTAATAAGCGTATCCACAACAAATAATTGTTAGATTTTTTGCAGTTATATATACTTACGCAATCCTCCTAGAGTATAGATTGCAGGTTAAGTGGTTTGCGCCGGTAGCTCAGTCAAAGTAAAGCAGAGTACTCTGCCAGGGAATTCGCTAGTTCGATATTATTCCGGCGAAGAATTCCGCCCGCTGTCGTCACGCGGTTAATCTGTAAAGGGTGAAAACCAAGGGACTCCCTTTGCCATCAAATATGAACGCTGGATTATTGGCTGGTCTTTCGACCATTTATTTATAACGTCAACATGAGTTACGTCTCCACCTCCGCAGGGGAAAGGAATGGGCGGCGGGAAAAGGGGGAAGGTCACCACATACTAAAAGAAACTACCTAGCTAAAGTCGTCAGGAGCTGCCGTCGGCGCAGGTGGCGGGTATGCTGCGTTGGCTCGCCTGGGGCGAGCCGAAATGGACTGGGCTGGTGGCTGGTGGCGAAGAGTCGGCCGGTGGCTGATGGCGAAGAGTCGGCTGGTGGCTCAGCGGCTGGGGGAGCCGGAGTAGGGGCTCGGAGCGCCGCGGGGTTGAAGAATCGGGGGGAGAGAATGGGGCTTAACGCCCCGTAAGGTCTTACTTGTACCGCGGAGTAGCAGTAGCAGCCAGGGTGGACCCAGGCTGATGGGATGGCTGGATGGCTGGTGGCTGGTGGCTGGTAGCTGGTAGCGCGCCGCGCACCGTGTCGACAGGAAAATACGACGCGTGGGCAATTTCGGGGATTAACGCGTGCCCAGGGCCGTCAGGTCTGGCCGGATCGGTGCCAGGATCACCCAGGGACAGATGGATGCAGTATTCCCGCGAGGTTAAGAGAAGGCGCCGGCTCTAAACGGCCGCGTGGTTTTCTCTGAATTTGGCTTTCTTACGGGGAGGACAATTCCTTCGGACACACCCACAACGATTCTACTCAGGTTTTCATTATAAGGCCTGGCAAACGGATGGGGAATTATTTGAGCTTTAAAACTATTCTTTAACGGGAGCCTGCCAGCACTCGCGTCTGCTCTGCGAGGTGGTGGCCGGAAGTCTGCCCGGAAGCCGGTCAAAATGCCTCTCTCTTAATATATTTATTCTTTGGTTGTCATACTTGGCTTAAAGAGTCAAGTTCAAACCTTTTTTGTTTTGGTATTCTGGGGGATTGGAGATTGTGTGACCAACTTCATGTTGGCGGGAAATTCAAATGGATCTAATTATCAAACCAAATTAATTTCTTAGAGGCAAACCTGAGCCATCGTACTCCTGGAGGAAGGCAACTAAAGACGTCAGCATTGAGGGGGCACAGCTGGAAAGGGGGCAGCCCTGGTACTGGACAGGCCCGTCCAGAGAACGGACAGTGGGGACTTGCTGTGTGAAGCCCTCAACAAGCACGGAACAGCCCACACGACCACCTACCTGAATGTCATGTGTGAGTTAGCTACCTACTAATTATGTCAATTTGTTTAATAACCGATGGCCAAACATCATAGGCATGTTTGTCAATTGCTTCTTCTATTTTATGGAAATGCCTGATACGTCACTGATTGATCACTTTGTTTGTAACATTTTTGAGTTCCTTATAGTAAATTTATGGCCAAGAAATATCTGCGTTATCTCAGAGCTTATAATTTCATGTCTCTCTTGATAACAAAATAAAGCAGCTAAAGTAGGGAGGAACATTTTAGTATTTTTGTGCGATAACTCGCTTAGCGGCCATGTTTCACAATTGGTTTAATACAACCGTATTATCATGTACAGATTCAAATCTAAGTGGGTAATATTAAAACTTTATTAAATCTACTCACTAGATAATCATAAAGCCTTCTCTTTCTAAGCAATATAATGAAAAGTTAAATGATTTCTACGAAAACCATTGTTAGTGACATAATTGTTATGCGTTTAAAATAGGAAGGACGGCATTACCTAGGTACATACCGTGTGGAAAATGACAGATAGTAAAAAACAGATCTTAAAAAAAAAAAATATTATCAGGTTCCTTTGTCGTTATGATTCATTTCTTTGATCAATTCAAACGTCAACTCTCTGAGTTTACTATACCTCCATATTATTATTATTATAGTACCAACTCTATGTTAACATCCTGTGTTTGTTACAGATAAACCAGAATGTGGAATAACTCAGAGGGAGACAGATGGATACCAGGAACTAGTTTGTACAGCGAATGCTAATCCCATAGAAGTAAGTATACTCAGTTATTCAACATTTAACTCTTTATACAAACGGTGCTGTTTTAGCGTGGGCTTTAAAGGTTTGATTTATAATACAAGTACTAACCCCATTCCTTACAATGAGTGTAAGTTAATCAATTAAGTCCATAGGTGAGCCATGCGGAATCAAATTAATAGTAATAATATTCTCAGTCAGTGTGACATTGAGAGAGGGTTTTCATATTAATTCCAGTTCTTTGGGACCAAATACTGATGTGTATATTTTGTATAAAACTATTGAAAAGTAATTTCGACATTTGTTGTTCACCAAAATTGAGAAATGTTCCCATTTCAGGTGTCGTTCTCCTGGCGTTTGAAGAATGAGAATGACTCCCTCGGTCCCGCGGAGTTAGTTCGCCAGAGGGGCCTACAGTCTGTACTGCGGCTGGATCCCGCCGTACTGGGGTTCCGGACCTACTTGTGCGTGGCCTCCAATCAGGTCGGCTCGGGAGTTCCCTGTGAGAGGGATGTAGCAGGTAAGTTACAACTATTTATTGTTGTTTTTTGGTTCAGTATTATTGAATTGTGTTCCATTATGGGTTGCCATAGTTTGGGCCCGCGCTGAGCAAACGGGTACCCTGCAAGGTGTCAGACTTTCTGGTCTTTAAACCTATATATTAGGGCCTAAATAAACCAAGCTCGTCTCGTGGTGTAGTGGCTAGCGAGTTGGGCTACCATCCCCTCACGACATTAACGCGAGTTCTATTTTTGATGAGGTCAATAACGTTCATTTCAATGTGGTTTATCACATCAAAATATTTCATCTGTGTCAGCTTGGGCTGGTACTGAAGCGTAAGACTGGCCATGTTGCCTTGGTGTGAAAAATGACCAAAATACACCACACTTGGCATGCCAATACAGTACCCTATGCACTATTAGGTGCCGATAAGGGAGTTGTATTTCAATGAGTAGTGCCGTCTATTTAAATTAAATAAAATGGCTTATTGTCAGGTATTGATGTCTATTTGGCAAAATTAATATTTATTGTTTTGCTTTACTGTCTTTCAACTGACAACAAAAAAAAAATCCCAATTGAATCTTAGGATTAATCTTGAAATGTGAATAATTAAGAAACTTCTTCTTTTTTGCTAGCCAACCTGGACAAAATGAGTAAGTTGAAATATTTACTTTGTTTCCATTTCTATAATGCCAAAACCAAAACAGAAATAGCCTCATTATTATTTCTTATGGCTGGTTTTGATTTTCCAGCTGGAAGTGTCCCGTGGTGGAGACGCTGGGAACAGGAGCCGCTGCTCCTCGGTGGAGCTACTCTGCTCCTCCTCCTCATCCTGCTGCTGCTCTGCGTTCCTCTCTTCTGCTACTGCGCCAAGAGAAAATCCAACAAGTGTATGCACCATTCATTATAATTAGAGCCCCCCTGTACAATCGTAATGAATAGTGTAGCTGATAGACAACTCAGCAGGTATCTATATCAAGTGAGGGTGGAGGTGAGCTCCCTTTTCTCGCAGACCCCTCTGTACCTGTACCTGGGCAGTATGATTCGAGTTTTAGTTGATTCAGCCAACTTTAATGTAGTCTTATCAAAAATATATAATACAAACAGCAGTCTGATGAGCATCCCGATTGAATGAATCTAATTTTTATATTTTTTACATAATTATACCTACTAATATAACTTTTCATTTGATTTGACTGTCTTTTTACGCTGCCATTTTTTGTATGGAGCAGATAATAATCCAGTGGAGTTGGAAGAAAGAGAAAAGTAAGTTACATAAGTCAACTAGGTTAGAAAAATATAAAACGGAATTGCCTTGGTACAAAATTTTGTTGGTACTCAACTTTGCACAGTAAAAGCACACACAGGGGGTAACTAACTTTAATAATGAAATTAACCAGCACGTCGGTGATTTATATTAATTTTTCTAAAGCAAAGTTGTCCGTCAAACGTAAAGTTGCGAGGTTTTACTGAATCGCCTCTAGGTAATTACTAAAACGATAAAATGTGCACCAAGTTTACATTAATTTGAACTTTAAACACCAGTTTGACTATAGACTTTACTCCAAAACCATAATAAAACCTCTGACTTGACTTTTCAACTTCTCTCCCTAATAAATAATTGTTAATGCGATTTGTGAGTATTTTAATTATCATATTAATTTTCTCAATAGGAAGATAGTGATATTTACACAAAACATAATATTTAATTATTTTTTTGATAAAAAAATTCTATGCTGAGCTATATCAAGACTTAGAAGTAATATTTGTACAATTTTGGTTGATTTCAATTTGAAAATGCTGTTTCAATGAAGCCTGTGCGGCTTGTGCTTGGAAATAGGAATCAACTTACTATTTAAGATTATTTAGTCTTTTTTGTTAGACTTTCATCATCATCATCTATGATGACCTAAATGAGAAAAAACTTTATTTTACTTATTTAATTTTTCATAATATTATTATGTACAATTATTAATATGTATGCTTATTATATAAACTATAGCTATATCAGATGGCGGTATGGAGAGAACCGCTTCATGGCACACACTAACAATGCCGTATACAAAATGTTAGTAAGTCTACTCACCCACTCTCCTTCCTCCATACTCTAATACTACTCTGGCGTGACCTAACCGTGACTAATACTTCTCTAACGTGACCTAACCGTAATTAATACTACTTTAGCGTGACCTGCCCAGGACTAACACTACTCTAGTGTGACCTAACTAGGACTAACATTATTTTTATGTGACTTAAGACATTTGTTTAAGTACCTACTAACTAACCAGACACTGGTGCGTGACTTAGAGTATAACTACTCTTGTGTGACCTAACATGAGATGCTAGCCTGTAATGTCTCTAGTTTGTCCTTGACAAGAGGTCACAACAAAATTGTAATAATTATTATCGTAGGATGACTAAACTGTATTCTAATTTAACTGACGGTAGTGACACGAGGTGCTCCCGTCAACAATATTAAATCTTGCCAGAACATTGTACATAAAATACCTGAACCTTATTTTCATTGTTTTTAAATTACATATGTCAAACCTAATACCAAATGTTTGGCCTGTAATTTTAACAATAATTTAATGCCTCTTCAAGTGTGATCATGTAATAATATGCCAGATAAAAGTCCCCATATTTTTATTGTTAGGATAGGGGAAACATAGCATATTAATATATATGGTACATTATTTAATTACATAATTAAGCTTTCCTAACTTATTATTAATAACAACATCCATTACTAATAATATGTTTGGCTGTGCAGATTTTTAACGGCACTAACTCCGGATGTCTTGCGGCTAACATCGCTCAATACAGGTACTGTGTACTCAATAATTATGTAATTACACAAAACTAGGTATTATTTACTTTTCACACATTCACTGATTTAATTACTCTTTTTTCATATAGTTTAGATTCATTGCCTTACTTTCTACAGCATATAAAAATCCATAATTTTATCAAAATCAAATCTGTCTACAATAATTAGTACCTAATTTTGATTACTAACAGCAACTCATTGTAATTTTATGATTTTATCTTCCCAGCATAAGTTGTCATTTTCATACATAATATATTTTATATAACAAATGAAAATTCATAGAAAAAAGTTTTTTCTTCTTTAATAACATAATAATATTATGTTTGTAAAAGGGAGCATCTCGGGTTATGAAAACATTATACTTACAAAATCTTAAAAACGTATAACATTTTAACGTATTATATTTATATGAAAACAATATTTTGAATAATCATGAATATTGAGAAATAGATTTACTGTAATCTATGAATGTTCAAGAATTTTAATGTTCAGTTTTCACATTATAACAAATAAGAAAATTTTCGCAGCACTTGGACAAAATGTAGTTTGAAAATGCCCCGCTTTCTTACGATAACAACATGTTCCGCATAATAATGAATACACACCCGATGTTTCAGGCAACTCGGTGTCTGCGAACGGTGGGAGCCGTGGGGGGCGGGGGGTGGCGGGGGCGGGCGGGGAGGGGGAGCACGACACCTACCAGAACCTCTCCTTCCATGGCCTCCAGCACGCCACACATATCAAGGTACAGAACCTAACCTTACCTAACCTAACCGTCACTTATTACTGTAGCTAGCCCCTGAGCCACTAAACATCTTGCAGACGAGTGTCTGTCTAAGATAAGATATAAAGGACACTGTTTGCTTATCATTTACCAAATATAGCCAGCCTCCTACTAACCTAAACTAACCCCTCTTGCAGAATACTAACCTCCACCAGCAGCAATTCTACCAGAACTCCGTCCTTCCCTCCCACAACACAATGGGGAAGACCAAAGTAAAGAAACCCGCTGTCCACAACTTCCGCTACTTCAACTCGGACGCTCACTCCGCCGGGGACGGCTACAGCGCACAGCTGTACTCCAAAACTCTCGACAGAGCCATGGAGAGAGAGAGAGGAAGGTTGAAGAAGTCGGAGAGCCTTCGCGAGAAGTTATCTTGTGTCGGGGCTGACTCTCAATACTTGGAAGACCCGCCATCTTACTTCCACCAGCGACCACCCGCTTACAGTAGTACCGGGAACAAAAAGTTGGTCTATGCGGATTTGGCACTCGCCAACCATAATATGAAGTTTAAGAACACAGTACATTCCAACAGACAGCTGTACGGACACTTTGATGGACGGGGTGATGGGACTAGTCACGAGGACACAAAGTATAATGAGATCGATGTATAATGACGGCGCTGCCCGCCGCTGTACACAGGAACAGCCCGGGTAAAACTAACTAAATTACATTTCTGTCATTGTGAAAGTATAATATATATTATCCATATAAACTTTGTTATTCATCATCATCATCATTCCATATCCTTTCCCTTTTTTCATTTCTTTTGTTTTTCAGCTATAAATTGATTTGTTCAGAACGGTGGGTAATTCAAACAACTTTGTTTCAGGGTGCTCTACCCAAGGGAAGTGATACATACATATATTAAGGTGAGTAATAAGGCTTATACAACACAACCACACATTACCCAAATGGAAATGGAACAATATCAGTTGACTAAACAATAAAATAATGCTTGTTTCAGGGCACTGCTGCCAAACGAATCGTCCAGATGAGATAGGAGGGGGGGGGAGGAGGAGGAGCACTACAGAACGGAGGTCTAGTCACCTACTTTAGTGATAATATAATATAATAATGTAACGATCTAGTGCCAAATGGGTCCGTATTGTCGTAATATATGTAACCTATCTACTATCTAGTCATATTACATTGTACTACCCAGTAACAAACCACACCACACCACTGTACATACTGACAACTGACAGCTTACCATTACTTTTTACTTATTGAGACTTATATAATACAGGGGGTTAGCCATGGAGTTTGGATGGAACAATCCTTGTTCTTCATATAATTTGGAGCTTGAAAACCATAAAACATATATTTTCAGCTCCATGAAAAACAGATGGTAATATAGTAATTACAATAATAATCTTCTTTATTGAGGTAGTACATTTCAACAATAAGTTTATTCATTTCTAACAAACTTAATAATATTTCAAAGAAACATTTTCCATTGACACTCTTCCTTGCTATTTGGATGTGGGTGTGGAAAGTTTAAAGAAACTAGAAGATAGTTTGTTTCTTCCAAAGACCATGCTTCAAACCCAAGCATTTTATTTCAAAGTCACTTTGAACAAATGGCTGATTAGGAAAAGAATAAAAAACTGGTAAAACAGCATTTAAGAACTATTAGATAACTGTATCACCTGTTTAAACAAGAAACAAGTACATTTTCACTGAGAACGTTCATTACAACAAATATTGGGATGAGTTTGTACTTTAAGCATACCTATGCATGTTTACTTACAAGTAGGGTTAGTTTATAGCTCACTCAATATAGTGCAGCAGAAATATGGAATACTTTGTACTTCATTTTTAAGTGATAACATTTTTTATTGTTAAATATTGCCTCCCCAATCAACTATGTAATTATACATTGATTAACATAATCATACTTTTTTATCAGTGGTAAAATGTTACTGAGTTTACAGGAAATATTGTTTTGTAAGGATTTCCTCTGATTAAAATAATCTTCGATTTGACTCGAGAACAATGAATAGATAAAATTAATAACAACGATGAATTAATCAATATCTATAAAACAAATACAGTTTTAATTTGAAATGGCTTTTGCCTTTAATTAAGGAATTTATCAAACTGACAGACATCGACTGTTCCTTGTCCAATAGTGTGAAAAACAATGCATTTGACTATGTACAGATATCCATTCTTTATTTATTATATTTGTTTGGATAATTTAACATGGAATTACATTTATAAAATATGAATTAACTACCTGTTACATGATTTTTACTCAAAAAAGGGCACAGCATTAGACAACTCAACTCTTCGTGGTTTTACTATAAATAATATGTTGAAAACATTGACCGAAAATACATATAATGAATGTATATACAATAATAATGTCAGATATAATCACAACATTTGAGTTTTTTCAAAATGCAATGATATCACTTTTGTAAATACAAATTTACTATAGTAATAATAATGATGTTAGAAATGAAATAGAGAAATGTTACGTGAATTGTGAAATAAATAAGGTAAAACATTTATAATTTAACACCAAATAATCAACATGTTAAACTAGACTGCTAGATAAGTAGATTAAAACAAGAATATAAATATTTTGAAATATAAATTAACAAAAATGTACCTTAAGTAAGAAAACTAGCGCTATCCTTAACTTAAGTTTGACGCATGAAGCGAGACTAAATTGTTTCAGATTTTAATAGAAACCATCCCCACACAATTCCCAAAATAATCGACGGCCAAATATCATTTTTCTCTTGCAAATTATTTGAACCCCTGATAATTTATTTAGCAGTTTTTTTTAAGTTAATGTCTGTGACTTTTATACGCTCTTCTCAAATAGACTTTAATTTCAGAAAGAAAACAAAGTTAAATATTTTGTATAAATGAAATAAAAACGGTTATTTAATAAGCAATGTACATAGGTACTGTATTTTGGTGGTGATTAGAATATGACGGTGAGAGTGGACAATGTATAAATAATTAATATTAAGAAAACAATGTAAAATAATATAAATACTTGCACATACTCCCTTCCACACTTGTAGCATCCGTTGTTAATCTAAATATTTGTAAATTTTTAATAAAACTGTTACAACAAAATATTTTTAACTGCATTTTAATTATTTCACAATCAAATTTCCTTCCCTGCTTACAGTTCAGTACGAGGTTGTTACAAGCATTTTTCCACCTTGAATTTTTTTCATCGATAAAAGGTCATCGGGTCAAAGGGCATCGACCTCGTACCAATCTGTATTTACATGTAGATATCGACCCTTCCTAATATAATATCGTAAGCCACAAAAGGAAGATTTAAACTTTTTTTTTTTGGTCAGTAAAAAAATTTACGCTGGCTTGAAATACGACAAAATGAGTCCCAAAGAACCTTGATAATTAATGACTACATATTTTTTTTATTTTGTTAAAATTAAAGATATAATAAAATACAAACACAATACGCCCAAAACTCAAAGTTGACAATGTGTGGCTCACGATTTTAGAATTTTCTGGAAAATAATATTTGCTAACTAAAATTCTTATAAATATAGTGGAATTGCACCAATTTTATAAGACGAAAAAATCCTTCTTTTCCTTCCAAAATTAAATCCAACAAGACAAGAGATAAAACAGGCGTGCACATGTTGGGAGATGCTGCACCGTGATGCATCGCCCCCCTGACCGGCAACCTCCACGATCTGTTAAAGGATGGAGGGACATTTATTGAAATTTTTTAAAGCAATAATTTACACTTTTATTTATTTTAATAAAATTATAAATATTGAAAATGTTATACTACCAGAATGTGTTGCTACATATTTTTCTTATTATGTACAATAAATTAATTATGCAATGTAAAAGCCTTTTGGGCGTGGATAATATTAAAATAAATAAAAATAATGAATGATTTATAATACCTATACCTACTATGGATAAAAAGTAAAAAGATAAAGTAATATTAGTAGGCATGTTGTTTTGAACTCCTAACCTCAGATACGGTAGTAAATAGTGATAAAGCCCCCTAAACAACATGTTAAAGTTATGATTTTTGTAATATTTAGGAAAACTTGAAACACATAATCACCTCTCTCCAGCATCGGAGAGTAACAACTCCATAATTTAATATTGTCGCCAGTCCAAACCATTGGCTCCCGCCTATTCTATACTATAAAATATGCGCTGTTAATAAAATAATGTGATAACTAACTTCTTGCATCATACATCAGAACTAAGGGATGAGGACCTGACTTTGGAAGACGCATAGAACCTGGAGCTGGTGGAATGATGATTCAATAAAATGGTGTCATTATCCTTTTCCTTATTAAGGGTTAGAGAAATACACAGCATCCGATGTGGGATCCTTTATTCTTAGGACTACAAGACATATTCATATATGTGGCGTTGGGACAAGAGTTGTGTCAACTTGCTGTCATCCGGAGTCTGGAGTGCGGAGTGCTGGTCAGAGACGTCACCTTTCTTCAGATTGTCAAATTTATTCTCAGTCCACGGAGTATCCCGGAAGGTGAGCGCCGTGAGTGAGCATTAAACTCTGTACCGATTACTTCCCAAGTCTCTCTTCCTTCTCCTTGACGTGGACTGCATCGCTCCGTTTATTCATAATAATGCATTTATATTTGTCCACGAGGTTTTTTAAATGCTTTATTTTCTCGAAGGTAAAATTCAAGGCTCGATCTCTGAAAAAAGAATTTATAAATAATCTCTAGTTTGCAATACAATATCATTTATAATATAAAGCATTTCTGTACAGTTTACACTTACTTGACGGAATTATTCATTGTAATTTTATGTTTTTAATCGTATCGACAAACAACAATCAACAAAATCTGACAGGTAAAAACACAGATTATTACTCAAGATGAACAACTCTAATTTTTCTCCGGAGAAAAATGATTATGCCGTTCACAGACAAGACAAGAAGTGAACGGTTCTTACTCAAATATCAGGAAATTTATTCTCATAAATTAATTAAGTAAAACGCAATATTGTCTATGATCCCCTTCCCCCTATCCCCTCCTTCTGCCCCTTCTACTTTCCTCCCTAGGGTTAATTAATGTAAATCAAAATGTGATCAAAATGCTCCGCGACAGCTGGTTGACAGTTAGAAATTATCACAAGAGTTTACAAATAAAATGATATAAACAAATCATATAATAGTTATTAATATTTTAGCAGTCATTTCAAAAAGTTTAGACATTTTTCTGAACCTTCTCATTATTTGAAGTACTGTAAATCGCTGATAAGAGAATTTCAATTTCATAATGTGAAAATACATTAATATTTGTGCCCCAACCCCGCAACACCTGTGGTGAACGAAGGTTTTCACCTTCAAAATGCATTAGTTCCTCATTAGCTATGATTAAAAGGTGCGTTTTAAGAAAATACATCAATATGCTATTCGATATCTACTGAGAAAAATGTTATTAATTTTTTATATATTAATAAGAGTAGAAACTTAAGGAATTTATATATCTTTTTAAAAAGAGCTTAAAAATAAGCAAATGTATTAGCATTTTTTGACAGTTTGCAAGTTCATCAGTTTAAAATAAAACAGGTTATATTATATGAAAGAATTCGGTATAACAAGTATTATACAGGATGGTACTTGACGGAATAATATCAAAAAAATACATGGTACATCAAAATATATTGACCTCTTTTAGTCGTATCGACAAACAACAATCAAAGATAAATCTGACATATAAAACCCAAAATAATTCAAAAAAACAGAAGCATCACAATGCGATGCCATTGCCCACTTGTTATCACAGATCTTGTTATGACATATGAATGATTATGAAGATAGTTTACACTAACACAGTGACTCAAATATATATATAAATAATCTTTCTACACACACAAATACACTGTGAATAACAATGGCTCCAATTTCTTTTTGGGCAGAAATAAAGATGGCGGTGAGTTGACGGGGCTGATAAAGACCGAAGCATCGCACGGCGGTTGCCACCTTAAAAAAAAAAAATCCGTACCTACTCAAAAATCCCTATATTATCTTTTTGGGGTAATTCTGTAACTTTTACAATGGCAGCATTATTAACTTTCCCTTAACTAAAATAATGTTGGTGCAACGGAATTTTTCGGGAAAACGAATATGGAGCCTAACCTAAGTTTAAATATTTAACTTTAAACTTAATTTATACCAACTTTGATGCAACCGGGCCTTAGGCTGTCATGTTTGTGTCAAAGAGAAACAGAAAATATTGTACGAGTCGCGAAAGAAAGATATAAAATTAAAATTATTTACTTTATACTTCTTTGCATTATTGAGTAATTTTCACCAAAAATTGACTTTTTGTCAGAATGTGGATGATTAATTTATCCTAACAATGAAGAATTTGTGAAGAAAGAGAAAAACTCATTTTTTTTCTGAAAATGAACCTCCTCCACTGGAAAATGTTTGCTAAGCATTTTACACATTTTGCCCTATTTTTACATATTTTTTTAGAAAACTAAATAACAACATGTGTATCAAAAAAATTGTTTGTATCTCTTGAATAGTGAGCAATCAATAGCAAATGTTTAATATTATTGTAAATATTATTAGGAATCTTTTATCAGCATGTGAAATGTAAATAGATAGTATAGTTAGTGGTTCCATCTCCCATACAACTTTAGTCCAGTATGTCAGAAAATCTCATGAAGACAAAGATGATGAAGGAGGAAGTAGAGTTGATAGAGAGAAGGAGACTCCCTGAGGTACAAATTATCATTATTAAAAATTACTATCCATCACATCACCACGAAAATATTTATTTACCTACATACTACAGTTTTCATATTAATATTTTATGTGTGACACCTTGGACTGGCCCTGAAGCGTAAGACTGATCATCTTACCTTCATGTAATAAAATGATCAAGATACACTGCACTTGGTGTACCAGTTCAGTGTTCTATGCACCATAAGGGAAAGTAGCAGTACCTACCTAATGGTGGTATATACCTAAAATATTATGTTGACTCAATCATGTTATATTAATTCATATAAAATATGTATATGTTACTACAAAAATGTTAATTTATACAATTTTCATCTCAAAAACTAGTGGATCTGAAAGCTGAAAGTAAATTTAATTTTTGCAAATGTTAGGTGGAAGTTCTCTCAACTTGTTGACCAACAAACAATAATGAATGTTGTTTTGGTATTCCAGAGAAGTTATGATTGCATCTCCCCAACCCGCTAGTGCTCAGCTCTGTACTGTAACTACAGACAAACCTGGTATGTATTGAAAAGCCTATGATACAGAAATAATAATCTTATACATTTTAGCATACAGGTCACATGGTATTTGCAATAGAGAGAATTCTGCTAACACGGGTCCTTTGCCAAGAATTTTGCCAGTGGTTTCTATTTTACTGAGTTTTATCGTTAAATATTTAAAAAAATTAAATAAACCTATTTTAAGTGTCAAACTCTTGAAAAGTTTCAATAGATTATTAAATAAATAAATATGTTTTTAAAAAACATGCAAAGAGTTTTGGGTGTGGAACAATAACAAAGGCCAGTAGTCTGCATAATATAAATATAATAATTATTAATTTGTCACACAGCTCGATGAAACATTAACACTCTGTTGGTCGCTAGTTTAACATCACTTACTAGATAGACGACCAAGGGGATGATTATTCATTCACCCGATCTGTTACTGCTCCCAGACAGGGCGACCCCCGATATCCACATCCACGAGACGGGCGTGCGGCTGTCGCACTGCCACATCCAGAGCGTGCACGGCGTGGTGGCCCTCCCGTCCGCCGCTAGCCCCGGCCCCGCCCCTGCCACGCCGTGTCCTGCTGCGGCTCTCCAATGGTCTACGGATTCTTCATCACCTTCAGCATCATGATTTTAGTTTTCTATTTTATCTCTATTGAGATAGGCTTCATATGACTTTGGCCGACTAGTCGGCTAAGCCGATCATTGCTTTCAGAGACATGTTAAGTTAACTAGACAAGCTATTTCAAGGAGAACTGTCAAAATTTTATGTTCCATTTGTATTTTGCAATGAAACCAAGACAGCTATAATCTATTTTCTACTATTTATTACATGTTAATCGTTCTGTTTCCCTCTAACAAGTTAAAATTGAGAAAATTGTCTAAATCTGGACATGACAAGGGACGGAAGAAAATAGCTTATCTATGAAAATGAATATCATCGGGCATCAGCAATGTTCGTGGCACTAGGTTTACAGCTGAGTTTCATGTCCAACAAGGTATTTATTTACTTTGCATTTTTTCTAGTGTTGTTTTTGTTTACGCGCAAGCCGGCGTGTTTTTAAAATCAAAATTCAGTACCAAAGAAAGATTTCCCATTCCTAGATTATATTAAAAAACTGTGAAGCTGAATCCATAATAAAAATATTAATATAGGTTACGATTTCATTTCAATCACCCTATTTTTAAGCAAACGAATAAAGTAAAGTCGGCACTTTTTGCCTACTAGAATCTGAAAAAATGTGTGTGAATATGGAGCACAGAAACGGTTTACACCCCAAATGACTAACATAGGCACGAGACACAATCAGCAAACTCTGTCATACGACTTGTCTCACACAATGTGTGGGATGGGCAACACACATGTATTGTGTTAGGTACCTACAACATACCATCAGACAGGCAGGCGACTGGGAATAATTCATAATGTATACATAATAATATATACAGTGTTAATTTTTAGTCAGTTAACAAAAAAAAACCCTGAATTCAGTATCGTTAATGTCCATTTCAATAAAAAAACAAAAAAAAAAAAGAAAAGTGCACCCAAATGATTCCTCAGAAACAGTAAAGACTTGGTCACCCCTAGGCGGAGCGTCCGGCCGCCCCTCCCCTACCCCCGTGCGGCGCGACGGGACTGCGCGAGCGGCCCCTGCGCATCCAACCCCGCTCGCACTCCGTCGCACTTACCCTTATGCGCCGCGCATGAACTCAAATGACCAGCTGTGAATAGGGTGTGCGTAATTTGTAAAAAATATCGGAATAAAAATAATAAATCGTAAAAATAAAAAGTACATGTTTTTTTATTGAAATGGGTTCTATTAACGATACTGAATTCAGGTTTTTTTTTTGTTAACTGACTAAAAAATAACCCTGTATATATAATAGTATGTATGTTTATATTATAAGGCCAGGGTTGTTTAAAGTAAGACATAGTAAAGGGGAACTGTCACAAAAGATTAATAGATCCACACAAGGCGACCGGTCACTTGCCATGGAGCCAGTTTATCAGTTTCCTCATAGAAAGCAGATAATATTATATGGAACGCTTTCCCTTATCCGCACCCAATGGTATATAAGGCCGAGCATTAATACACCAAATGCAGCGAATCTTTATAATTTCGTCTTTTCAGTGCTTAAAGGTCCCAACGAACCAATTTTTGAGAAAATGAGTTAATGATGAAGAATTGTTAATAATTACATTTCTCATCATTTCAGCTCATGTCGGTCCCAATGCCACATGTTTGGTACATTTTTTTATACATGGATCCTGCAAGATTTTCAAACCTTTAGTGAAGTAAAAAGGTTAAGTAAATATTATCTAAATTAATAAACATGACAATTTGAAACATGGTTCATACAGGATGTTCTGTTTGTTTGAATTTAAAATTTGTGCCTCGTATAAATACCATATTTATTTAAAATTAAATACATACTAAGAAAATGTTATTAGTGTTATTATGTTTGAAAGACCTTTTTGATAGTAATTTGTCACTCAAAAAACCCAAGTTAATTACGATTCAACTTGTAATAAAACGTATTTATTATATAAAGTGTGAGTGTAAAAATGTGTAGGTATGTGAGAAATATAAAAAAATATTATAATCCTAAGTGATGGTTAAATATTACCAAGTATTATAGTTAATTAGTGGGGATTAATATGAAAATACAATTACATATTTTATAGATATTAATAAAAATAGGGTTTAATAATCTAGTTATAATATAAAAACTAAAACAGTTTTCATGTCTTTCTAGGCAAATCTACTTATGAGCATATAATTATCTAATATTTATTGTTATCTTAATTGAGTAAAATATATGTATATTTTTTATAATATCTTCAAAATACTTGTTGAATTTTTTTTTTAAACTACTATTTTAAATTTAAAATTATTATGTACATTCAAGATCTGATTACAATACTACCATTACTGCGTTTATCCAAAACATTATTTCTTTGTTTGAGTTTTTTCAACATACGGCGGGATGAGGCTCTACACACGGCATCATAGCATAGCCACAACAGCCTGCTATCAAAAATATATTTAAAAAAAAACTTATTTATTATACATTATTTTCTTATAAGTACCTTTTTAAATAAAATAATTTTTTTTAAACTGCATTTTTTATTGATTTTTATTTTTCGCACATCCAATATGTATATTCCAAAAGGCATGGACATTGGACTAAACGGAGCTTGCAGAAACTTCGTGCTTGTGGGTCCAACTTCCCTCTAACGTGTCCAATAACACACGAACTGAATTGAAATTTCGCACGAGGGTCCAATTTCCATTTTAAATATTTTATTAATTAATTAATTTTAAAAAATATTTTTTGACTTTTACAAAAAAATACAATCTAAATACAGTGAAATACAGAAACAAAGAAAACAATTTAAAAAAATTACAGATATATAATATAAAAAATTTACCTGAAGCATATTTATATGTAGATATATTATGCCAAAGTGAATATAAAAATAATAAATTGTTACAATAATTCATACTATTCGAATACACAAGAATATTAACAACCTGTTTACACTATATAAAACTTAAACTATTAACAGGAGTTGTCAACCCATTATAAAAATTTAATTTTTTACTAAAAAAAATTTTTTAAAAAAAGGTGAAAAAAAAACACAAAATAATAATAACAATACAGAAAATAGATTACAGAAGTTTTTTTTTTTTTTAATTTAAACTTTTTATTATTTTAAATTTTTAATTTTTACAAATATAGTGTAAAATACATTTTTAAATTGCAAATACATTCATGTACTAAAGAAGACATAAATGTAAAATGTGAAATACAT
Organism: Micrasema minimum; assembly: GCA_022494985.1. Lineage (NCBI taxonomy): Eukaryota > Metazoa > Arthropoda > Insecta > Trichoptera > Brachycentridae > Micrasema > Micrasema minimum. The sequence continues at coordinate 143,123 of JAGVSP010001746.1, forward strand.
TTAAAATACAAGAAAAGTTCTGAATCAAGAATGAAAAAAAAAAATTAGTAAACAGGGTTAATTTTTAGTCAGTTAAAAAAAAAAACCCTGAATTCAGTATCGTTATATAGAACCCATTTCAATAAAAACACTTGTACTTTTTATTTTTACGATTTATTATTTTTATTCCTTATAATTTTTACAAATTAGCACACCCTACTCACAGCTGGTCATCTGACGCTCCGCCTAGGTTGACCACGTCTTCTACTGTTTCTGTGGAATCATTTGGGTGCAATTTTCTTTTTTTTAGTTGAGAAAGTACATGTTTTTTTATTGAAGTTGAGACAGGTATTAAAAGACTGTCACAAACTTTAAAGAATAAGTGAAAAACACGTTTTTTTTATTTTTTTAACTGTTTGTGTTCTATTAACAATACTGAATTTAAAGTTTTTTTTTGTTAACTGACTAAAAATTAACCCTGTATACGTGTAACGTGTATACATTTTAATGAATGTGTGTAGTAAGTCTCGTATTTGAGTAACTCGAGTCAGGACGGTCAGTTTCTGTGGAATGTATAAAATACTAGTCAGTGGATTCTTGGTTTTGTAAAATGAAATAACTTGACATTTTTCAGGATTAACCTGAAGTTTGTTTTTTGTACACCATACTGAGAAGGTTGTTTAAATTTGTCTGAAGAATATTACGATTTTCAATATCCCTAACTATGTAACTATCCTCTACTTTTTAAGTCGTCTGCAAACAGCAAAATATGTAGGTACATCAGTAAATTCCATAGATAATAAATATCATTAATGAAAAGTATAAACAAAATTGGACCCATATTGAGGAAATTGACCCAAATTCCTTGAGGAACTCCACTTGATGCCAATTTTTTTTCCGATGAATATTTAATTTATTTTTACAAAGAAATATTTTTCCAGATAAATAAATAACTAGCTTACCATTTTAACATAATTATAACCTTTTACTTCCAACAAATCTGTGTTAGTCTTAAATCTTAATAAATAAAACATTATCATGAAAATTGGAACATTTTATGCTTTCTCGAGATCATAGGGCCTTTAAACTAATTATATAAGATAAGTTAAAAGTTACAATTGAATTTAAAAGCAAATGAAACAAAAAAACCGTCTCCTGTAAAATTTGTCCATTGGTCCGTTGGACCCTTAAGCACTGAAGCGACGACTTACTAATATTATCTAAAGAGGATTTCAAGAGAATAATATTTATTTGTACAAAAATTTACACATAAATGTTGGTAAATTATGTTGTCTCTTTATATATCTTGCGTAGTGAATGATTTATAATACCTATAATATGAATAAAAAATTAAAAGATAAAGCAATATTAACTTGTAAGACATGTTGTTTTGAACTCCTAACCTCAGATAAAGTAGTGAATAGTGATAAAGCCCCCTAAAAAACATGTTAAAGTAATGATTTTTGTAATATTTAGGAAACTTGAAAAACTTAATCACCACTCTCTCCAGCATCGGAGAGTAACAACTCCATAAATTTAATATTGTCACCAGTCCCAAACCATTGGCACCCGCCTATTCTATACTATAAATATGCGCTGTTACTAAAATAATGTGGTTTCGTCCCCGTCAGAACAAAAAAACTGTTAATCAAAACTCAAAAAACAAAAAACCATCAAAAATTCATGTTTTGAGTTAATATTGACTTTGAATGTTTGGTTCTATACTTTTGACTTACACAAGAAATCCAAAGATCATTTATGTATATTATGCTTAAAGTTTTTGTCAGTGAATACTTCTCTGCATTATTAAGTAATCTTACGCCAAAATGACTTTTTGTCAGAACGTGGATAATAACTTTATACTAGCAATGAAGAATTTGTGAAGAGAAGTGAGAAACTACTATTAATTTTTTTTCCGAAAATGAGCCTCCTCCACTAGAAAAGGTTTGCTAAGCATTTTACACAATTTGCCATCTTTTTACATATTTTTTTAGAATACTAAATAACAACAGGTGTATCAAAAAAATTGTTTGGTAATCTCTGCAATAGTGGGAGCAATCAAATATCAAGTGTTCATATTGTAAATATTATTAGGAATCTTTATCAGCTGTGTGAAATGTAAATAGATATTTGCGCATTTAGTCGTTGACTGGTGCGAGTTTGTGTATAACAGAAAAGTTGACATAACATTGCCCATACGTGCTAACGGGTTATGTGTAAATAGAAATATTACTTTCGTTTTATGTGGGATCTGTGAAAAGTATTGCGGCGCTGTTTTACGGCGTTAAGGGCTCGGCGTATTTCTACTATATATCATTCATCGGGTGAAATAAGTGGCCAAGTTTTAAATAATTGTTTGGGTTTATTAAATACTAAGTAAGTAGATCTGTTTCCTTTTTAGACTACTTTTAGCTGATCAGAATGAAATAAATTTATTAATGACATCAATAATCACATTAGAAAGCTTATGCATATACATTAAAAATTAATTATAGATACATAATATAATACATGGCAAAGTTGATTCTATATTCTGCTTGGAAAATATAACTGAATATTCCAAGTGGGCGGTTGAGATCCAATAAAACAATTTTTGTCCCAACTTTTAACAAATAACATGGCGCACTTAAAATTCCTTATCCTCGCATGTTAAGACTGTACAATGACATAGAATAAACATTTAATATTGGATGTATTTAATGATAGATGTGGTGAATTCAAGAGGAACTTGAAATCCTTTTTTTAACCTCTGATTGAACATATTTATGCAAAGTACTTGAAGCTTTTTTAAACCTGTAAAATTGTATACCGAGTATTATAATGCTGTGTAATTCTGTAATTGATGTGCAATAAAACGTGTATGTAATGTAAAATGATAGATATTGTCAAATTGTAGAGTTACCTGTAATAAAATAAAAATAAATATGTAGAGCTATTTAATAAAAAATGACTGAATTTCTGTATTGATTAACTGCCATAAGATTAATAATAATTTTGTTGTCAGGAAGGTTCAATGGTTTGTTACTGGGGTTCCAAGACATCACCTCACAACAGTACACACATAGCATGTGTATAGTTAGTGGTCTAATACAACTTTAGTCCAGTATGTCAGAAGATCTCATGAAGACAAAGATGATGAAGGAGGAAGTAGAGTTGATAGAGAAAGGCGACTCTCTGTGGGTACAAAATTAGCATTATTAAAAATTTACCTTATCTATCCATCACATCGCCATGAAAATATTTATTTACCATACTACGGTTTTATACTAATATTTTATGTGTGATACCTTGGCCAGGCACTGAAGCGTAAGACTGATCATTTTACCTTCATGTAATAAAGTGATCAAGATACACTGCACTTGGTGTACCAATTCAGTGTTTTATGCCACCATAAGGGAAAGTAGCAGTACCTACCTAATGGAGGTATATTCCTAAAATATTACATTGACTCTATTATTTTATATTATATAATATGTATATAATTTATGTAAGTACCGAAATGTTAATTGTTCATTTTTCATCTCAAAAACTACTAGTGGATCTGAAAGCTGAAAGTAAATTTACTTTATGCAAATGTTAGGTGGAAGTTTTCTTAACTTGTTGACCAACAAACAATAATGAATGTTGTTTTGGTGTTCCAGAGAAGTTATGATTGCATCTCCCCAACCGCTAGTGTTCAGCTCTCTGTACTGTAACTACAGACAAACCTGGTATGTATTAAAAAGGCCTATGATACAGAAATAATAACCTTTTACATTTTAGCATACAAGTCACATGGTATTTGCAATAGAAAGAATTTATTCTTCTAACACGGGTCCTTTGGCAACAATTTGGCCGGTGGTTTTCTATTTTACTGAGCTTAATAAAAACCAGAGAAAACTCTGCACAGCGAAATAAATCTAAGCACGCTAATAGCTAATAAATAATACATTTGGTTTAATTATTTTATCATTAAATAATGATGAAATAAACCTAATTTCAACACCTAGAAAATGTTTCTTAAAAATACATGCCCAGAGTGTTTTGGGTGAGGAACAATAGCAGAGGCTTTGTAGTATATTACCAGATCTGTTCCTGTTCCCAGACAGGGCTACCCCCGACATCCGCATCCACGGGACGGGCGTGCAGCTGTCGCACTGCCACATCCAGAGCGTGCACGGCGTGGTGGCCCTCCCGCCCGCCGCCAGCCCCCGGGTCCGCCCCTGCCACGCCGTGTCCTGCTGCGACTCTCCCATGGTCAACGGATTCCTCATCACCTTCAGCATCATGTTATTAGTTTACTTCTTAACTTATGCACTTTAATTCATCAGTTATATTTTGTCGGTTGTTTAAGTACCTAGTTTCTGCCTTTATGTCATTGGATAGATATTTGAGCATGCATCAACGACCTACCAATTAAATTTAAATGAAGTGAAATAAAATATTTATCCATAAAACACAGCTTATCAACTTTAGTCTTAATTCCCTTTTTTCGTCATCATTTAAGATGAATAAAACAAATAATAAGTTACGGGGTGCTGTTAGTTAAATGAAATGGACCTCTAGTCTCAAGTGTGTCACCCTAGGTCTGGGATATTCTTTTCATATTAGGTATGTAGGTACTTTAAAAAAATATGAAAAAAAACTTCTTAATTACTGGACTACACTTTTTCAGTGTTTACTCCATAGAATGTAAAAAGAAGTGCTCTTATACAAAAAAACTCGTTCTAGCCCAATATGTCAATTTATTTAAGTATTCAGATTAGGAATGTACTTACTAATATTATTTTTAAAAATATTATGCAAGATATTAAAAAATAATAAACAAAAAAATGTTATCGGATAAAAAGTACATAATAAAAAAACCAATGCATTACAAAATAAAATATGTATAGATCTGCACTTTATGGTGGGACGCCCGGTATATTTTATTATTATTCCATAAATTAATATTATTTGATGAATTTGGTTTCTGTTAGTCATACTACGTCAAACCATGGCTAACATGAATAATGTAAGTATTTTTATTATAATATTTATACACATATACCTATTACTTAAGTATTTAGTGAAAAACTGTTTTAAATAGTTTTAGAAATAATCATCATCTACATCATACCGTATCCGCTCCCTATGTGGAGCATATTTATTATGGATTCCACAAACTGCCTTCAAGTCAAGCGATCGGTCACCAATTAGGATTTAAGCGTCATGGAGATAGATGGTTGTAGTTTCTCCTTAGTCTATGACAAAATCTATCGCGATTATTGTCTATTCCCGCATTATCAAAATTCAGGATGGCCGGTTCGCCGGTTGACAAGAAGCGGCACTCTTGGCTTTGCGTCGGCGCTGTCATAATAAAACATTTTCTACATATTAGCGTTCGTGTGTAATAGTTTTCGTTTGATTTTTGTGTTTCTAGTGATAATAAAAGTTTATTGGCAACATTTTCCAAAGGAAAACTTGATTTAAGAGTTCTAAAAATCTTTATTATGCGTAATATTTTCAATTAAAAATATGGATTGGATAATTGAATATTGGCGCAGGAGGTTTTATGCTTCATACTGTGAAACTGGAACCGTGTCATATAAAGGAGGAGCCAGGTGTTTCTACCGTACCGGAGAATAACACCGACAGATATTCTACTTTCAAACATCACACCGAACTAGCAATCAAACTTGAGCCAGGGACTAGTACGCGGGTACTCGACTTCAGTAGGCGTAATTCTGTTAAAGTAGAGGCATATCCAGACAATTATGGTATAAACCATGAACATCCATGTTGGACCACAACAGAGCGACACGGTGTTATACAAGAGCAGTATCGAGACAAGTTCATCGGTTCTACCAATTATGGTGACGATGAACTTCGGAATCATTATAGATTTAATGCGGTGAAGCAGGAGCCGCGCCTAGAAGATCGTGATAGTATTTGTTTAGTGAAACGTGAACCGGGGACTACCACAGAGAGGCACTATGCTGTTAAACTGGAGCCAAGTAAAGATTATAGTATTTCTACAGTAAAGGATGATCCGGGGACGGCTACAGAGAAATACCCACCCATTCAACAGGAATATACAATGGAGCATGTTGGTCCCACTAACGCGGACGAGCCGGACACTAGTACTGTGCAACAAGACAGTTCTGTGTTGACTTACCAAATGTCCGAACCTATCGAAGTAGAGATACATAATCCGTTCACCAAACAAAATACTTATCAAGGTGAATATTTCGTATTTTCAGCAATTGTTTTAGGTAGCCAGTAATAAAATTAATTTCATTCTCCTGTCAAGCTCAAGCTCTTAAGTGGGTTGTTGTTGTATAGTACCTACCTAAGGAAAGGGATGTTGTGTACCTACTAAGTATTTATTCATGATTAAGTCGGCAACTGTGCTGAATGGCGGGTTCTTCAATTTGTTCAATTCATTAAAATCTTAATTTGTCAAGTCTTGTTCATTTTTATAATAAAAAAAAACTGTCTAATATATCTTTTAATTAACTAACATAATAAAACATAAAAGGGGGGACACCTCATAAGTACCTACATTAAATTTAATTTATCAAATAATCTTACGAATATTAATTAAACGGAAAAAATCTTTCATTAAATTTTGAGTAAAAACAAAAGGATTTCTTTAGTAGACATGGATGTATATCTAGCAAGTCGAACATGGAAACTATAATTTTCAGTATTGTGTCTTATAATAGGTATGTCAAATAAGTAAATCGCACCATGCACTAAGGCTGGGTAGCTTGATCGTTAGTAATAGTTAAAAATCGAAAGTTTTTGCATAAATTTCAAAATAAGAGATTTTTTAGTATGTAGAAAGGAACAAATTTTAGGATTTTTAACTTTTACTAAGGATCAAACAACCCAGCCTTGGTCTATTAGTCGAATACCACCTTAAAACTAACACCGACCCCCACATTTCTGTCCAAGAATCGTGTTTCTATCTCTTTCCTATGTCGAGATATTAAGTTTAAAAAAAACAATTTCATTATATAAATAAAACACTTTGAACACTGAGTTTATTTTAGACACGGCATTTTTCACACACGACACACTTAGCTCCTCCCCCACCCCTGTCAGTACCTAAACTTTTCATTGTATATCAGTTTTAAAATACACCTGTAGATGGACAGTACTGCGTGTCCGAAACATGTCGTGTTCTAAAATAAACTCAGTGGACAAAAAAATCAAGTGTTTTTTTATTTATATAATTCAATATGTTATTCCACAATGTTAACGCCGATTCAATAATAAATAAAAACAATTTCAATGAAACAGTGGGCACTGAAATAAAATCACATTTATGCGATTTCCCAAAGTTGACTTTTTGAGTTAGTGTAGTTTAGAATTCACGGTTCGAAATGTCTACGCGTTTGTGAAGGTATATTTTTCTACAGCCCTTTATAGTTTAAAATACTTTACTAGGTATATTGGGATTGTTTGGAAATGAGTCACAAGTACATCTTTGATAGTGGTGCATAAAATATTAAAAAAAAACAACTGTTGGTTTTACATAATACTATGTAGGTACTTATTTATATTATACTTATCGAATTTATTATTTCAGATTTACAAGTTTCCAGATATGAAAATATCCACAGCGAAAAAGAAACACGTTCACCTTCCCCCAAACTAATTATTGCGTCAAAGGAATATGAAGATAAAGAATTTAAATCAAAAGTAATATCATGCGCTAAATGTAAACAGATATGCGAAACAAAAAGTGAATTAAGACAACACATTTTGTCTCACAAAGAGAAGCGATTTGCATGCGCAGAATGCGAATATGCGTGTTTGGACAAAACTTTAATGATACGTCACGCCATACAACATACTGGTGTGAAGCCGTTTTACTGTAAACCGTGTAAACGCAGATTTACGAGGAAAAGTGGCTTGAAACAACACTGTCTTACAACTCACGCTAACAAGAAACCCTTTTCTTGTACGGAGTGCTCCTATAAATGCTCCAATAAAAAATACTTGAAACACCACGCCTTATCTCACGCAGAACAGAAGCCGTTCTCTTGTATAGAGTGTGAATTTAAAACCACTTCCAAAAGAAACTTGAGAGAACACAAACTAATTCACACTGGTAAGAAACCGTTTACATGCACTGAGTGTACATATTCAAGTTCTAGGGAAATATGTTTGAGACAACACATGACGAACCATACCGGTAACAAACCGTTTTCGTGCAAAGTGTGTTCATACAAAACTTCGGTAAACAGCAGCCTGAAGCAGCACATGCTCACTCATACCGGCGAGAAACCGTTTTCTTGCAAAGAATGTGAATTCAAAAGTGCTCACAAAAGTAGTTTGAAATATCACGCAATGACTCACTCTGGTATAAAGTCGTTATCTTGTAAGGAGTGTGATTATAAATGCGCTCACTCGAAGAGCATGAAACGCCACATTTTAATTCTTCATACTGCAATGAAACCGTAGTCACCCGCATCAACTATAGTGCGCCAAACAGAATAATGGTGGGAGAGAGAAGCATTCTTCTTTCACCACGTTCTCTCCTATTTGGAGCATGTGGACATCACTAGATCCCTCCAGGAGACCCTATCACCAGCCAGCTCTCTCGCCTCCTCCCACGTCAGGCCAGCTCCGCAGTGTACATCCGTAGGAGAGCAGCATAACGCTTGCAAAACCACAAATATCAGAACTTAGGAAAACAACTAACCTAATGACATTGTGGTGTTCAAAGTCTTTCTTCTGGTGTCGAGCACAGATTACTTTGAATGTACCACAAGCCCATGTGATTAGTTATGAGTTATCTAGTCCGGGAACAGCTAACGATGCATTTTTCAAGACATTGAAAATTTCAACAGAAAATAGAATAATTGTTATTTTTCGAAAAAGCAATGTTTAATTTTTGCTGCTAGTCTTTTTTGAGTTAAGTAAATCTCTTAGAATAACATAACTAGATTATGATAAACAACAATTAAACCATGTAGTAAATTTGAAAAAAACATATTTAAAGTGATTAAACAACCTCAAATAATAAATTAGAAGTTTTTATAGTACCTATTACAAAAATTACTATTTGACATTGAATAAATATTATGAAATAGTTAAGGGACATTCAAATAAATAATAAGTACTTAGCGGATTACGAAATTAGTTATTTATTTATATTTGTTTTCTCTATATAACTCTCTACTCTTCTTTTTGTACTGTTGGCTGTAGATAGGCAGGTACATTGTTGAAATGCCACCCCCTATGAGTTGAAGGCCTGTTGCATTTTACAACTCTACTGATGGAACATTGGGCATGACACCGGAATACGTTCTACCAATAGTTCAGTGTGATTGTTGCATGGGCAGTTCGCGTCTGCGCGAAGGCCAGAGTGGTGTCAAAAAAAATTTTAACGATTTCCCGATGAGGTACCTCTTTTATTCTATTCTTCCATGGAGTTTCTCGGAAAACTCGGTGGCATGATTGTAACCTTGAGAACAAGTTATAAGTATGTATAAACTGGCCATATAAACTGGCCATAAAAGTAAATGTAAATCAAAACGTTAAATTTTCAAGATGTTAAAATCTGTATGGTTAATTGCATAAGTAAATAATTCAAAACGTTTCATCGGAGAAAAATCATCTTCAATCAGTTTCAATATGCTTACATGATCATTGTACTTTTTTATACATAAAATTTTAAGCTCGTGTAGGTCCAACAAACGAAGATTATTGAAGAATCTGTGTTCTATATTAATTGGCCTAGTATTTCCATCCTCCATGTCATTACCCACAGCCACTATTAGGTTGTTTCTTTTCCTTAACACAGAGACAGTAAGTTTAATTGTATCAAATAATTCTATGATTTTCGGCTGGTTTGTGCCTAGGATGTAATGTATCTTATTGCTTCCTTCCTGTATAAGTTTATCAGCCTTGTACTTATTTTGCAGCGCTAACACGGCTGACAGTTTCAGCCGTGTGGTGAGAGTATCGCTGTGTTCCCATCCTAACTGCTGAACTCGGTGTCCGAGTACAGAAAATAACAGATCGGAAGCTTGGTAGAGTTTCTGTTGACTGGCTAGAGTAGTGGCCATATCGTACTTGGTTGTTAATGCAACTGGATGGTTTGTGCTAAATGTCATTTTCTGATATTCGTAGAGCTGTCGGAATATAGAGAGCGCCTCCCCGTGCCTTCCTTGTCTGGTCAGCTGGCCGGCCGTGGTGCTGAGGACACTGGACACCGAGGGGCACTCCGGCGGCTCCCCGGGGGGAAGCTGCAGCTCCCGCCCGTACCTGTTCAGGCAGACGAAAGTAGCGGCTTCACACACCCGAGTGTACAGAGTGTCCGCGTGATCTTCTCCCAACTGAGTTCTCTGTTTCTCCAGGACGTCGCTGTACATATCCAGCGCTTCTTCGTATTTTTCTAACTTGGCGAGAGTTACTGCTATAGTAACCGCAGTACGAACAGTGACTCGGTTATATTCTCCAAATACTTTCTTCCTCCCGGCGTAAACTTCCCTTTGTAGATTTAGCGCTTCAGAGTACTGTGATCGGTAGAAAAGTATTGTAGCTTTTTCTGCTAAAAGTTCCCACACGGCCGGACTGTCGTCCCCTAGAGCTCCGCTCGTCTCCTCCAGAAGAGATTGTAAAATATTCAAAGCGTCCGTGTAATTTTCTTTTAATATTAGATCGCGATATTTGAGTTTCCGGTCCAATACTTTTTCTTGCAACATTTCCCGCAATGTTTCTCTTTCAGTAAAATTTTGACGTATTGCTATCACTAAGATGGAATAATCATCTTTGTTTCTCGCTCTCATCACCGCTCTTACCTTACTAACATCTCCCGTTCTTTGGAGATCCTCTATTACACTAACATCGCCGCTCTCCACCTTCTGGAACGATTCAGATATTAATTTAATCAGGTCTCCTATATTACTCTCTGCTGTAAGTGCGCCCCCCTCTAGTAAGTGATATTTGGCTCCGTAAGCCAGAAGCAGTAGAACAATATCGTATCGGGACAATTCAGCGGCGTAGTGCAACGGGGCTTTGCCCTCCTTATCCAGACAATTGGGATCAGCTTTGTTTCTAAGGAGAACATCACATATAGCCCCATTCCCTCGTTTGACAGCCAAATGGAGAGTAGTCTGACCCTCGACTGACCTGGCACGTACAGAGGCACCCTCGGCAATGCAAAACTCAACAACGGTAGGACTGTACCTTATAACAGCCATAAACAATAAATCTGTTAACTTTAGAGGGGCGAAAATGTCTTTGTTCTGGGCGTGGTCCTCGGGTGTTTTGCCTTCCCAGTCGGGGACATTGTACTGCGCCCCGGCGGCTAGCAGCGCCTGGACTGTGAAGGAGTCTCCCCTCTCGGCGGCCAGGTGGATGGCTCGCTTCCCAGAGCCAGTTATAGCGTTCACATTGGCCCCGCGGGATATTAGCAGCGCCGCCACTTCAGGCTGTGAGGTAAAAACAGCGTGATGTAATAAAGACATTCCTTTCAAATCCACCTCGTTAATGTCTACCCCCGATTGTAGGAAAAACTCTACTAATTTGACACATCCCCTTCCAATAGCCACAAGTATAGGGTTGAGTTCCGTGGAGGAGATCTTCTGGTGTAAATCGGCCCCTCTGTGAATCAAGTACTCTACAATAGGCGTGTTACCGGTGCTAGCCGCTACATGGAGTGTCGTGAACCCGTTACCGTCGGCTTGGTTAATATCCATATTGTGGAAGTAATTCGATTGTGGTTCGTAAAATAAACGTATTATATCTAGGTTCTCATTTTCCAGCGCATATTGTAATGTGGAGCAATCTTCCCGTTTACCGTCGATAGTTAACCAGAGGTGTAATGTCGCAGATGCACCTTTTGTAAACAGGAAATGGACGAGGTCCTTGCGCTCGTGATAGATGGCAATCGCTAGAGGAGTAAAGCCCTGATCGTTTGGTGAGTCGATATCAAGACCTCTGCTGAGACATTCTTCTATTACGGTATAGTTTCCATACCGTGTCGCCATATGTAACAGTGTTTCTCCTTTATGGCCTATCGTATTAAGAATAATATCTTCACGCTTTAAGAAAGTGTCAATCAGTTTGTCATGACCGGATACAATAGCATATTTCAAAGGCTTTCCTTCGCAGGCATTGACATTGGCACCGCGTTCCATAAGGAGATTGCATAAATCTACAAAGTCGTGACTAGAAGCTACACAAAGTGCCGTGTCATCGCTCCACACCAATTCTATGTCGGCTCCGTTGTCGATGAGAATTCTCGCGATCTCTACGTGGTTTTCTTTTGTGGCGATAATCAATGCCGAAAATCCTGAATCTGAAACAGCATTAACGTCGGCGAGTTCATTAATCAAAAACCTAACTACACGACGGTGTCCGAGAGAGCAAGCCAAATGTAACGGAGTGTTACCAATTATGTTCCTGGCATTGATATCGGCTCCTCCTCGGATCAAAACTTGAATAATTTCCTCAGAACATTGAGCGTCATGCACCGCCAAATGCAGTGGAGAAGATCTGTTGTTGAAAAACGCGTTGACGTCAGCTCCCCAGGCTACTAATACGGCAGTTACTTCAATGTGCTGTTGCGAAGCGCTGGCGTGCAGCGGTGTCCAGCCATCCTCAGTAGCCGAAGCGGGAAGGGCTCCCTCCTGCAGCAGAGTGTCCACAGCCTCCAGGTGGCCATACTTGGCAGCCAGGAACAGCGGACTCATGAAACTACCGCACCTCCAGTTCACGTCACTCCCTTTACTAATGAGTAATTTAATAATATCGTTGTTGCCATTGACCGATGCAAAGTGCAGAGCTGTTAAGCCAGCTTTGTTCTTGATCAATAAATCTGCATTCATATCCAACAAGTACTCAACAATTTGCAAATGTCCTTTGTAAGCGGCGCACGTTAGAGGAGTCATACCATTGTGTTTGGTAGCGTTTATAAGACTGTTTTTTTGTTCGAGTTCGGCGGCGTATGTTTCTACTAAAAGTTTAACTATTTGTGCGTCATTCCGGTAAACGGCAGCGTGGAGAGCAGTTTCAGAAAATTCTCCGTCTTTATCTATAATCGAAGCTCCCTTTTGAAGGAGTAATTTTAGGATAGCTCCATTAAGGTCTTTTTCTCCATAAATAGTTGTTATTAGCGCCGTTTTCCCCGAAATTCTTGCCTTGTGGTTAACATCAGCCCCCTTCTCTAGCAGGAGTCGGACCAGCTGGAGGTGGCCGCCAGCAGCCGCCAGCAGTAGGGCAGTTTCCCCGTCGCCGTTCTCCGCGTTCACTTCGGCTCCGCGCTCCAGTAACAGGGCAACCATCTCTAGATAACCGTACTCCGCAGCGTAGTGTATGGCGCGAGACTCACTATCACTAATGACGGAGTTTACACACTCTTCACAATCCAGTACAAGTCTCACTACTGGGATGTGGTTATTACGAACTGCTACATGCAACGGATGAACACTCGTCTCCCCCTTGTCAGTAACAGTGGCCCCGAGCTGTATTAATGTCTGGACAGTTTCCCTTTGTCCGTATTGAGAGGCAACACACAGCGGTGTTCTGCCCATACTGTCCACCTCGTTAATGTACAAACTCGTGTGCTCCGCTAAATAGCTCACTATATCGCTTCTCCCGTAGGTTGCCGCAGAGTGTAAGGGAGTTTGCCCGTTAACGTCTTTAGTGTTGGCCTCAATTTGCGAAACTAAATACTCGACTGTCTCCATATTCCCGGAACCTCTTGCAGCTAGATGTAAAGCGGACTGTAGTAGAACATTTCTGAAGTTGATTTCCGCTCCCAGTTTGATATATATGTTTTCAAATCTTCAACATTCCCACATTCTAAAGCATTTATTACTTTTCCTTGCATGTCGAGAATTGATATATCTCTTTGATATTTGTGTATTAGTTTTGCCACGTCATTATCACCAACTTTTCCTACATCCTGCTCGCTGGTGTCATCGATAGCCGCTAGTAATTTGGCATTATAAAATACAGACATGAATGGGTTTGTGAACAATATTTCCAGCAAAGGGCTTCCGTGCGCCAAGTAGTTCCGCAATCCTCTGCCGGTCAGCACAGGAGCGTCATCTTCTATAAAGTAAATATTCCCCATGAGACGCTTAGTATTATCGAGAGCGGACATATAGTCCAGGACGAGTAATTCTATATTGGATTGATCGGCGATGCTTCTAATTAATGACGGATGGTTCAGGCCACACAAGATGTCTTTTAGTTTAGTTTGAGTGATTTTACTACCGCCAGATGTGTCTGTAGTAACAGTTACGTATGTTTTCTTCCTCGATTTTTTACCAACTTTATCAGTCAGTTTCTTTTTGTATTCATCAATCCATTTTGTGCTGCGGTTTTCGTAGGAGAATATATGTTGAATTTTGAATATGGTCATCGCAAGATATACTCCGCCTTCCGGAAGTTTACTGGAAGCACTTTCGTAGAAAGTTTGCATGTAGTAAATCAGTTTACTCAAGATACTATTGTCTAAGAAATCAGCAGAGTTCGGTTGAAGCTTGTGAAATATTACAAAAGCCAAATTCTTTACCTTACTAACGCGACATTCGTCAGTTGTTGTATTACACCTTTCTAGGAAAACATACTCGCAAAATTTTCTCAACATAACCAAACCGTCGGAATACTCCTCAATAACATTTTGTATATCAATTGATTTGGATATAATCTTCTTCATCTTCCTTAGCAAGTTTTCTTCGTGGTCTGTCTTGTTCGGAACACGGCTGATTTCTCGGAAAAGAGTCTCTAATTTGACCTGTTCGCTCGTGTTCTGGTCTAACGACACGTGATCCGTCCCCTCCGAGGAGGTGAAATCCGCGAACACATACATCAGGCGGTCTAATTCCTCCGCTCGCCGGACGTCGATTATCTTGCGGAGCGTCTGTTGGATCTTGCTCATCTTGAGAGAGTAGAGCCAGCGGCAGGCGGAGACTCGGACCTTCTTGATGTCGTTGCGCAGGTTGGGCGAGTCGTGCGCGGCGAGGGAGGATGTGTCTGTGTGGGCGAGGAGGTCACGCAGCTTGGTGAGGAGGGGGCGGGCGGCGGACAGGAACATCTCCGGGGGAGGGGTGGACAGGTTGGGAGAGTCGGTCGTGTTCTTCAGTTGTTCCCCGAGCATCTGGAAGGGACCATATTCATCCAGTTAAGTACGTAAGATTGCTACAGGCTGCTCTACTTGCGATAATAATACCTGCAGCGTCCTCTCCAAGGGTACGCCCGGCTCCGTGTAGCGCCGCACGGTGTCCAGCGAGTACACGAGCCGCACTTCCTTGTAGTCTGATATCAGGTCATCCAAGTCTGTGCCGTCCTCACTGTCTGCAGCTGGTGGCACTACAACACTAGGCTGGATGTTCAGTTCTGGAGCCTGGTTCAGCAGTGCCTGTTAACAAAGGGAACTTGTATTTAGTAGTCGTTGTCCTTGATGGAATAAGCCTCCAGGTAGGACAAGGTAAAGCTCTTCACGAGCTATACGGCCGATGTGGAAGTGGGTTGATGGTGGTGAGTGGTCCTACTAACTTGGCACGGTTCCAGTTCCCGCAGTCGGTTCCCAAACCTCCTAAGGTGTCGGAGCACCCGGGCGACGGGCAGCACGGACCGGTAGAGCACGCTCAGCTCGCCGGGTGCGCTCAGCGTGGACAGCAGCGTGGCGAGACAGAAGATCATCGCGTCCCAGGGGAGCGCGTGGCGCAGGGCGCGCTGCTGCCGGAGCACTGCCATGAGGCGGGCGGCAGCGCGGGCGTGGTGCAGGAGAGGGGCGCGGGCGTGGTGCAGGAGGGGGGCGCGGGCGGGGTGCAAGAGAGGGGCGCGGGCGTGGTGCAGGAGAGGGGCGCCCGCCCCCGCCTGCAGTGCCCTGTCCAGGCTGTCGAGCAGCAGGCGCAGGCGGGCCCCCGTGTCCGCGTCGCTCACT
>JAGVSP010001747.1:0-77159 GCA_022494985.1 Micrasema minimum
GAAATCCACTTGATGAAATATATACCTTGTACATCATAAGCAAGGTAAAAAATAAATGTAACTCCCATTTTTAAAAAAAAAGCAAGATGGAGGACTATCAGTGACAGTACCTGGATGGTTTCAACGCCCGAGTTCGATTCCTGGTGGCGTCTTTCCAATTCACTAGTGGTGATGCTGCCTGATTCGTGTTTTGTTTTTTTTTTGTAAAACTATTATGGAATACACCTACTAACATTGCCGAGCGTTTTACGTACACGTTGCTTTTGAACAAGAATTCACTAGAAGGGGCATTTCCATACAAATTTCCCAAAAATATATGCTCCCTAGGTTAAATTTCATAACACCTCTTTTTATCAAATACCACCGTTTAAAGGCCAATACACGAAACGTGTGACGTAGATGTCTAGTGATGACGTAGATGCCTATTGATGATGTAGTGGGTAACTAGACATTTTAAGTATGGAATGTCACTTCTCTGAAATTCTCATTTGAAGCGATTTTAAGTCGCAGTTTGCTGTATTTGACTATACTAACAGAACTATCACGCCACTTCCCGCGAAGGGGTAGACAGAGAGGATAGAACGCCACACCACACTGATTGATGATTTTAATTATGAACTTTTTTGCCTCTCAGATCCAGGTTTTATACAATTTTTTCTTGCATTTAAATATATGATTTTGCCGTAGTTTTCTTTCTTAGGTCATCCCAAAAGTTTTCTTCGGAATATTTTCGGCCCTAACCCAAGACTGTGTCCCATTTTTATTATCCTACTGCATTTTTGGTTTTGTTTAAGATTTTATTTTCTTTTAATTTCACTTTTGACAGGGATGATCTGAAACCCAAGCACTATGGCAATGGGGCCCACTCACAATCATTATTTTTGCACATGTAAGTGCCCCACTCATTTTTCACTACCCACACTTTTTTATTTCACCATAGATTATAATCACATATCCTTCCTGCAGACTGATTAATTCTGAGAGTCATAGACGTTTGTTTATTTATATAAAACTTCATGTACAATATGGTTCTTTCCGATAACACGAATATTCTTAAAAACATTATAAATATTTAAAGTATATTTTTACAATTCCAACGATATAAAACACAATGATCAAAAATGTTGTTTTCATTAATAAATTTATGTTTTAAAAACACGAAAATACGAATGATTTTTAACGCCCGTTATTGGTTAATGACGTCATACCCGTCCACCATGAAAGGCGTGAAATTCATTACGAAGTGAGCGCCTATATTGCTGTGACGTCACACCGCATGCGCGCCAAATGAAGGATTTTGCGAGCGATTTGAAAAAGCGCTATTTCAAATTGCGCTAAATAAAAAAAAAAATTCCCTTGGTATTGTAATTTATCAATCAATTTTTTGAAATAAAAAAGAAAAAATCGGGAAGAACCCAATTACATAGCAAGTGAACAAGGGCAGGCTTGTGGATTTTAAGCAATATCTTCCAACTTACCCTTAGTTATTTTAGTGATAACCATTTATTGTTCCGAGTATTGTTGGGAAGATAAAGCTTAAAAATTACATTGCATTATTTACAAGATTAATACACTAAAATATGCCATTGGGAAATGGAATAGAGGCAGGAAGGAAAGGGATAGGAAAGAGGATGAATGAAGGACGTTTTAAAAGGTTTGAGGAGAGGTAGTAATGCTTCAGACGTTTCTTTAAAACAAATAAGGAGGGTGCATCTTTCACATCCCGTGGTAAATCGCTCCATAGTCTTGCAGCCTGATTTCGTAAAAAAGGAAGTGTGACGCCTAAGAATACAGAGTATTTTTTCATTTGATGACGTAGTGATAGTCATTTTATAATAATCGATCTCGCTGGGACCCGCACTGCTTTCCCTTATCCGCACCTAATGTTGCATAGCGCACTGCATTGGTACTCCAACTTGATCATTCATTACATGAAGGCAAGATGGTCAGACTTACGCTTCAGTAGGAGTCCAAAGTGTCATATTATATTAAACATTTTCATGTGAAACACATTGAAATAAATATTTCGTACTGAACCCATCAGGCCCACGTAGCCCAACGCGCTGACCACTACACCATCTTGGGCTGCCACTGAAGCGTATGACTGATCACCTTACCTTCTTGTAACAAATGATCAAGATACACTGCCTTCTATAATATAACCTTCTTTTCTTCCCCCTGTTGCAGTTAAAACTGAATCTATCAAATTTCGCAGATTAGCTTTAAAAAATCGGTAGAGTTGTGCTGGAATGAAAAAAAGACTCGATAGTCTTTAAAACAGTCTAGGGGAAGGGTGGGGTTTTCATTGATGGATGTTGTGTGTAATTTCAGGGTGCGAATCCTGACCACGACCATGGTGGTGATAGGCGCCGTGTTCATCCTGAAGCAGTGGCCCGAGGTGTGGGAGATATCCTCGCACCTCATGGAGCGCCTTCGGAAGACCATCGTCCACTCCGCCCCTTCGACCGGCGACCCCTCCAGATAACTTGCTCCGGTTCCGCCCGCCAGGGCTTCGATTGCCCGCGTGTCCACGTGCACAAGTCGATGTGAGGTTGATGGAAGCATTCGTTTTAAAATTTCCCGGTAAATTTGAAGATAAGTTAATATAAATCAATACAAAATGATGTGTGTTGATACAATCAGTTAAGTGCCAATTTGTACGGTGTTTATTTGCAAATAATATCATTACAGCTTGTAACGCATACATTAAAAATTAGGAAAATTATGGAACAAACTCAACTTGTTGAAATATCATGAAAGTATAAAAATACAATTATGTTACAAGTTAAATATTTCTTGCAAGGTTGGTACAAATATTTATCTTCAGATTTTGTCGGACGTATTCATCATTCAAGTGGCCCAGCCAATGACAGGTCATAAGCCCTGTAAATGCCTTGTTAATCCACATTCATTTCCTGAGTTTCTCTGTCTGTTGGGATATTGATAATATTTCTTATTTTTTTTTATTTACCAATAAATTCGACAGCACCTCTAAATGCTTGTGTCGATCTTGTATTGATTTTCTCGATAAAAACGCCTAGATATCCATATTCCCTTCCAAACTTCTCGTCTCTGTTGAGATTGCAAATTGTAATCGAAAATAACCGATTGCATCAACCTTGTTTCTTCTAATTTATTGAGAAAATTTAAAGATTAATGCTTGTATCGACTAAAAGCATACATGTGGATACATTTTATGAATGATCTTTGCATAGGGACGGGAGATTTTTCACAGTTCTCGCGAGCGCTGGGAATAAATACAGTCTTATTTGTCGAGCTGCTCAAATAAGTAGCATTTTTGTTGGTTTTTTATGTTTCATTGTACGCTTTTCGTAAAAATCTGCAGGAATGAATTAAATTTCATTTGTTTGTCCTCCAAACCCATTCTCTGTCACTTTTAAAATGTAAATGACATCTAAAATAGATAAATAAAAAAGCTATACTTATACTGGGCGGAAATCAACATGATAATATTATAATGTTCAAGTTGCACTTAAGATTTTATACATTTTAAAGAATATTCACCGAATTCTGTTATCCCTAAATATTGATTATGGTTGAGCTTTGTCGATTTGAAATACTTTGAAGGACAATATATATTGGGCACAAGACTGTTATGGCGAGTGTGGTGTTTGGAAAGTTTACTAGCAAATTGAGACTGCATTGAATGGTCAATTCCTCTTTAAATTGCTCCCCGTTTTATTTTGTACACATTGCCATAGTGAAACTTGTTAATTCTGTTTTCTATACATGGCAGTTTAGAGAGGAAAAGTAACCAAATCTGTCAAATGTGTCATTTGGTTTCAAAAGTGGACGTAATGTATAGATTTTGTATCAATATAAAAAAAAGAAATGACAAAAATATTTTTTAAATATCTCATTTGTATTCAAATTGAAATGAAAATTATTTCAATTTGTGTTTTTAAGAGTTTTATTTTACGAATTTTCGTCACATGCTTTCAACCTCATCAAATTTTATTAATTACAATTTTATTTATTTTTGTAAATAGAATATATCTTGTATCATAAAATTTTTAGGCAAAATTTATTAATTTGTTGTATTTGTGTGTTCGTCAAACTGATAAAAATATTATTTACAAATCTTATTGTAAACTTTTTATTGTAACTCTCTCATTTTGACGAATGACAGGTCAAATTACGTTTTATTCTAATTTCATTTTTATTGTGCCAAAAATTTACTAAAATTTAATTAATTGTGATCTTATTCAGAAATCACATCTATTACTTGTTGTTTGTTCACCTTTTATTGATTTTAATTAAAAATAAATTTTTATACTTAGTATTCGTCCATGTAAAATGTAAAAATGTTTCATCACAGTTTGTCAGATATATTCAATGTTTATTTTAACTATAAAAAAAATCCTATCATGTTTTTTTTTATTGTTAAAATCAAATATGGTGTTTTTTTGAAGTTGCTAGTTTACCCCTACGTGGCGCTGCTAAAACATTCATCTATGTTGCATTCAAATTGACTTTAAATATGAAATAATTAAATAATCCAATATCAACAAAGGGAAAAATAACATTTTCTGCACATCATAATAAAGATTTCTTCTAAGGATATTTTCAATATAAAATATGAATGTATCTGGCAAATTGATGCAAATTGTCCATCCAACCTCAAGAAGTAGGAATTAAGAAAGATTTTGTATTTTGGACAATTTTATAGAGAAAAAAAAACGTAAATACACTTAAAATGTTAAAATGTAGAATCAAATACAAGTATTTCACATTGTTACATTAGAATATCGTATGCTTAATCAATAATCCTAGGCCTAATCATTTTAAATACATAAAAATGTAAAGAAAATGCGAATCTATTCCTATGTTTTCATAGTTACCTAAAATACGTTACTACTAAGTAAATTTTATAAAACTTTATTATCTCGCAAAGTTGATCAAAGTTAGAGAAGAGAGTGTAGTGGGTAACTACTACAACACTACCCGTACTTCGGTCAACTTTCCAAAGTGCTCAAGTGAGAACTTTCCTTCGCATTCAAATATTGTTCAAACTTTGAATGTAAAAGAAAAATCTATAGGATCATTTTATACGCAAAACGCGGAACAATTTGCAGTGCGGAGTGGGCTATATAGATTTCATTCATAATACTTACCCGTTCCTCTAGATGAGTGCTATGCGAATTTTGTGAATTTTACGTCATGTGCGTTAATGCGATCATGATTTTAAACTAAAACTTGTATTTTTTATGACAGATTCATCTGTATATGATTTAGGAAACCTCGCAAAATGCCTTTTCGCAAAAGCAAATATAAATCCGTCAAATCGCCACGGGAAGTTATTTTTTATTATAAAAATTGTTTAAATCGAAAGTCTAGAAGATATTGTAAAATATTTTAAATTTTTGCAAACCCGGCCAATTCCACTTGTCGTATTTTGATAGTAAGTTTTATTAAACTAATTGTCACTTAGCTAACAACACTGCGCCAGTCATTTTAGTTCAGAAAAATATTTTATTCCACTACATTCAAATCTCATTGTTAAAAATATCTATCCAAAACATTAAAAAGTGAAAAATTTAAATTTTCAACTTGCGCGGTGTTGTAAGCTATATGACGTAATGTCACGACATCTCCAAATAGAATGTCTACAAATAGAAATCAGATTTTTTAAAATGTAGTCAATTAATGAATGCGCCACATTATCGCAAATGGTCAAATTACAAGTCAGTTAGGGTAGAAAAATGTAAATAATATAATATCAGTTGTTTTAATCAGAAAAGGGTGGATTTTAAGAAATGATCCGGTACAAATTTGTATGAAAAAATGTGTTATTTTGATAACAAATCTAAAAAATCACTTGTTTTCAATCCATGTTATAAATCAAGCATTTTTATCCATCATAATGTCATTTTTCAGGTTTATTTCGATTTTTGGATCACAAAAGTGTTATATTTTTAATTTGGATTGTATTTATTATATTTACATTTGTAAATCATCACCCATTTGGATAGAATTGATGATTTTATGTTTCTTCTGTTATGTTCAACTGCACAGAAATAAATTATTCAACAAGCTACACTTAAGGGGAATGTATTAAAAGTAGAGACGTGCGATCCATAGTATAGAACCAAGCTATTTTTACACTGGGATTCATTGTTAAAATGCATAATTTATTATTAAACGAGATAAATAAATAAAATTTAAAAATAGAGGATACCAACACGCTTCTAGTTGATATATCATCATCATCATACCATATCCGCTCCATATGTGGTACATATGGATTGCGCAAACTGCCTCCTAGCCAAGCTATCGGCCCGCAGCTCTGATACAAATCGCCGATGGATTATTATCAACAGCGGACGTCCAGGACGCCGAGAACCTGATGCCTTGTAAAATAGGCAAGCACGGTATCTACAATGCTCGGAAAAATCATTACTCTCGAGAAAATCGAGGACTTTGATTGCGTTAATTGCTTCTTTAAAATCTGCAAATTAACCACTTTGTTTCTAGCTATGGACCGCACAGGATTGGCCAATGGACGTCTAATTTGGCTTGAAGAGTATTATTAGTATGTTAGGTACGAGAACGCATCGCCTTGTTGAAAAGTGCTCAAGTGTTTGACAATTGAAGGATATATAGAGTAATGTTGACCCCTAGAATAGTTGTTACTGCATAGAGTATATATGTCTTAACAAGAGAGCTGACATAACCACAGTACTAAAAAATTTGAATACAATATTCAAATTAAAGGCCACTGTAAATCTGGAGAAACCCGGTTTAATGTTAACCCACAGAAGAGGGTTGTAGGTAGCTGGATTATGCGTAGTAATCTAAATTCATGTAAAAATGTACTAGAAAAGTAATAGTTTTTAATGTATAAAATATCAGCTGTCAGATTTAAGCAAATCAGCTTCAAGCTGGTCACTTAAAATAACCAGTACTCATAATTTATTTGTTTAATTTTAAAAAAAAAGACTTCCAAAGAACAATGAATCCACTTTCAAATATATATCGGGGATTTCGATCTGGGGTGGAATTATGAATGTATCTACGAAGTTGCCTGACATGGTTGGAAATTATAACTGAATTTTCTCTATAATTTTTCTACCTGTTGTGCCAGCTCTCTTTGCGAGGCCAATAATGTTAGTATTATATGCAGTCATATATTATATAAATTAGTGTAGGAATCAATTTAGAGAAAACGGATTCATATTATATCATTTGCAGAGTCTAAATATTTTTTTAACGCTATCAAAAAATAGACAACTTTAAGCCAAGGATACTGATAGAAATGTAGGAAATAATGAATATTGATCACGATTTTGTATTGTGTTAATGTCTTAATCAGAACAAATTTTCATATTTATATTTCTTACTTTAAATATTTGGGTCGGCCTTCATTTTATCTCAATTTTAATAGTTTAACTCTAAAAAATTGTACATATTTTAATATTTTCACTATTCTGTCAGATTATGCATCGCCTACAAAATAATTTGTGCAATTTTTGCATGCGGAGTATCTTACAAGTTTTTATATATTTCAGATCACTCATTATCATCACAAATGTCTAATCGTCTTTCGTCTAATAGAAATTTTTATTAACATAAGTACCTACTGATTTAAATTTAGTGTTTTTTTGCAACAAATAAAAAATGAATGAATGTTCTCTATTACATTAATATATTTAATAGTGTTTACATTGTAAAAAATACACTGCGTAAATGAGTCTAAACGCTTTTTAAATGTGGTGTAATTTAAATATTATAGACACTGCAGCAGATTTTTCACAGTTTTTATTGAATAATTTTCCATCACTTTTTATACAATTTTTAAATATAAAATTTGAAGTTTTAATTATAGTGAAAGTTGGATAAAGGTTGTGTCTGTCGCGAAAACGGAATGAACGCTTAACAATAATAATTACCACGTTTACTTCTTAATTGTTCTTTTTCTCTTTATTAAGAAAATATGTGATATTTAGAAAATTATTTGTGTCTTTGTTAACCATTTTATTTATTTTATATTTCGATTGTAGAAAATTTCCTTTCTCTTGTATAATTATTGTGATAATTGAATTATTTCCGATTTTAAAATTTACCCTAAACGAAATTTAGGAAAGTAACCAAATTTTGCATTTATTGTATTACCAACATTTTTAATACGCTACAAACAAAAATATAAATTATGTATATTTATTATTATAGATACTAAAAAACTTCAAAGATAATATTTATATTGACTTTTAAGTCAGCTGTAAAATTGTTAAAAGCTAAGCTCAAAAGCTAAGTTGAAAAGAGCCAACCCACATTTCAAAGAGAAAGATATTTTTACACTATGTTTATCAGAAAACTATATACTTTATAGTAGCGAAGAGAGCTAAGTGATATTACATCGTTACAATACTCAATTTTTCTAAAGTGTGAAAAGAGGCAAGCGATTCTCCATACAATTTTAATGTTTTAACTTCATTGTTCATTTTCTCAAAACAATACATGAGTGGCTTAGCTCCTCACCACCACGGTGACAAGATGTTCTACGCATAAAAATTAAATAAAAATATAATGGACAGAACATGTTCTGAACATTTTTCCAACACCCTCGACTCATTTACGAGTGATTCAGACACATTTCATTTCTCGTAAATGTGTCTGAATCACTCGTAAATGACTATTTACAAAATTTCGGATTGCTGAATATTTTTCTCACCTTGCAGTTTAATAAAATGATTAAATTTTGAAATAAGGTCATAATATAATTAATTCTAATTATATAAATACTATTAATGTATCTGTATTCAAATACATTTGTAGCGTATTAAAAACTGTAGTCTAAATAAAACAGAAGGGTATCTACATAAAAAAACATTATTTTAAAATACTGAGAAATAGAGCCTCAGTCCTACCGTCTACCATCTAATTACTAAAAGGTCATTTAGTAAAAACTTACATTTTAGCTACAAGCATAAAAGGTTTAAAAAATTGGTCACTAGAAGCTGCTTTACACTTTATCTGAAGTCTTGCAGTTTTTTTGTTAAAAAGCTTCTCAGTTGACAATTGTCAACTGTTTTGCTTGTAGACAAAATCGTAGCTTTCTCCCATGACGGCTATTTTAAACCTTAAGGCTAAAAGTCGTATCAAAATGTAAATACTGCAGTGTAAAAATGTTGACTGACTAAATCTTTCATGTCCGCAATATCTCCTAAAAAGTCTCAGTTTAAAAAAAACATAAATAAACACATAGAAGCAATTCTGCAAAACAAAAACCTTGGGATTACCCAAACATTGTCCTTTTGAGATCGGCAGTTGACCTGTTAAATGTGTTCTGTAAAACGCAGATACGATTTTTAGCCTAGCAGGGCAGTACTTTATTCATAAAATGATATTATTCTTCAAGTCTTTTTCACAGAAAGCTATGTCAGATCTTTGTATAAAAACTGTCCTTATCCTTCTGTTCTTGGACTAGTAAATAACACCACCAAAGGTGACTTAAATTCACCAAAGCGTTTGTTTTTAATTAATTATGAAACAATTGTATAATTGATAGCCAAAAATGATGTTTGTAATGTTTAAAGTGGACTTTATTCCTGTCTCTGTGACACGGTCCTAATATGGTTATAAGATGTTTTGGTTTAAAATATTTTATATTGCGGTGTTTGGAAACTGAGACAAAATTGTTACATGGGATGTGGGAAGATTGTATATTATAGTTGTAGCGTACCCATGGAACTAAGTAATTTATAATGGCTTGTAATAAATATGTGATGCTAATTTCCATTAGTATGGGGGTCAGTTCTGGATATAATAAGAAAATATATTTTCTAATTATTTTATTGGCCAATCATCAGTACAATGATTCAATAGGGTTTTACATCAAAAGGTCTTTTCTTCACACATATCTTCAAATAAATAATCGATGTCCAATAATCGTCATAAATTATCTTCAATAAAGGTAACGTAAATCTATGAAACATCCTCTTAAAACTATTGACTAGATTTTTGATCGTAGTTTAGAAACATCAAACAATTCCGTTCATTATTTAAATATGATTTATGAACTATGGATAACTCTAATGTAATTTGTATGGAATGATACAATGAGTAAGCTGATGAAAAATAATAATTAAATAATATAAATAAAATAATAATAATATATATCAAGATACACTGCACTTAGTGTATCAATGCAGTGCCCTATGCACCATTAGGTATTATTTATTTTTAAATGGCAAAAGCACATAGTACAAACTAAAATAACAGCAAATGGAATGCAATTAAAATTAAATCGTTCTCCTTAAAATTAATATCTAAAATAATGATTGTATACATTATAAGACTGTTTTACACTAAAGCGCACTTTATACGGGAGAAAAAACTGTATAGTTTGCAAACTGTCTCGTATAAAGCGAAAACTGGATGGAATGTTGAATGGTTGGCGCGGCGTTTGGCTGACCTGACAGTCAAATGTTTTTTTTATTACATAAAACAAGATATTGATATATTGAATGCCTTTAAAAACAAATAACATATTTACATTATTAGCCATATTATCAATTTCCTGTGTGCAAACATACGATAATAACTTACGATCGCGCTTAAAAAATTATACATATTTAGCGTGTCTTTTAACAGACTGAACAGTTTTCTGAACAAGAAACTGTACAGTTTTCTGAACAATAAACTGTACCGTTTTCTAAACAAGAAACTATATAGTTTTCTGAACAAGAAACTGTACAGTTTTCGGTCCCGCATAAAGTGCGCATAATGCCGTAATTAGACTGTTCACTCAAATAAAACTTCAAAATAAATACTTATCACATACTTAGTAACATAAAGTAAAGACAACTAACTAATCATTTCTCCAAAGGGATAGGCAGAGAGGATAGAACACCACACCACTCTATCCGGGCACACTTCTCTTGCTTCCTCCACATTCATATGTCTACTTGAACATGCCATGTCTTTCTCGCCCTTCCTCGACTTCTACATCCAGACACACTAGCATCGTAAATTCTTTTAGCCGTTCTTTTATCATTCACTATCTTCACATGAACCATCGCAAAAGGCCTTTCTTAATTTTGTCGATAATGCTTATTCTCAGACTTGCATTCTGCTCTAATATCGACATTATCATACCTGGTTTTTCTACAGAATTCAATCTACTTCCATCCTTTTTTTTCCAACGCCATGCTTCGCTTCCATATCAGTAGCTCAATCACAGATAACTATCGATGTAGTTAAAAACGTGCTAATCACGTGCTAACGCTAACGATTTGAGCGATCACAATGACATACCGTTCAATACCGCGATCGCCGAGCCGAGCATTGACGATCTGAGCCGAGCGGAGCCGATCTACGCCATATCGCGCGGCCGTACGTCAAACGTCAAATCATCGCGCTTGTCGGATTTTTTATTATGTCGACTGCTTTTCTCAATATTTGGCTTGCCGAAAACCGGCTAAATTATAATAAAGATTGAATAAATATATGTGCGAATAAGATATATCTCGGGAAATGGCTCGCGACTAGTATGCGCTCGTTTAATAATCCCGATCGATAACTTTTAACGCGTGTTCCATTGTGATCGCGAAAACGTTAAACATCTATGGGTAAGAAATCGTTATCACGTCGCTTATTACCGAGTCGCTAGTGATCTGTGATCGAGCAACTGGAAAATAAAATAGTGAATAAAAAAATTGAAAAATAGTTACTCGCCTGATTCCCCCTTGACACAATGATTAGTCACTTTATAATTAAAATAAATGCAACATTTAATATTAAAAATTTACAGCAAAAAATATATTTTTTTACATTAATAATCGTTAGGTGATTTTTCGTAATTTTATATATATTTTAAGGTACCATTCTCCAATGGGAAGTTTAACCATCTTAAAAATGATTTCAAACGGTTTTTTGCGGTATTCTCAAAAATGTGAATTTGACGTAAATATGGCGGAAATTGGTACCGGACGTCTCGTATACAGAGTGTAACAAAACTCGATGTACAAGCAGGAAACCAGCGAATCAACATAATATTTGGAGTCGATTTTGTAGAATTTTTTTATTTTATTTGACCCTTAGTTTTCGAGAAAATTGAGTACGATGATTTTGCAAATTGTTATCAAATATCATGTATTTACTCAAATTAATACTATCCATAAAGAAAGCAAAATTAAAAATCGCGTTTTAATAAGAATTGGAGCAATTTTACTTAATCTTACTTATGAAAACTTTTGTGAGAAGAAAAAAAAAATTTTCAAGCTCAGATTAAAAAGTCATATTACACAATCGTCACCAAATACGATGTAGATTCACTGGTTTCGCGTTTGTACATCGAGTTTTGTTACACCCTGTATAAATATTTTCATAACCCAATGAAAAATAAATTTTTTTCCATGTAAAACACATTTGGCACTCAACTATATAATAATTGTGCGCAGTGGTAGGAGTATACAATACATCAAACACCAATGTGACTATTGTGCAAATTTCATACATTTTAATTAAATTGTACACAGAAAAATTAATAACTTATAATAAGGGAAATAAATATTTGATTGGTCTGTAGTCTGAATATTTATGTAAGTAATTCACTTAGCCTTTGATTAAGCCAAATCCATCCCTTACAGCACTGTTATTTCTCGGAATATTTCTAAAATATGCCACTAAAATTAAGCCAGGCCAAGTGAGTTATATTTAAATAGGGTAAATGGAGGTATTATTGTGATAGAGGTAAAATTGTAATACTTTTTTCAAACACTTACCACAGCATGTATCAATAGTCCATCTCGTAGCATAGTGGTAGCGCATTTGGCTACCGTGCATGAGGTCGCGGGTTCGATTCCCGTAGTGGGTCAACATGAAATATTGATTTTATATGTGATTTTTATATCAATATTTCATGTGTGATACCTTGGACTGGTACTGAAGCGTAAGACTGATAATCTTACCGTCATGTAATAAAATGATCAAGACACACTGAACTTGGTGTGCCAATGCAGTGCCCTATGCACCATCGGGTGCGGATAAGGGAAATTAGTAGTAGTAGTAGTATGTTAATGTTAGAACCAAAAAGTGTAATTTTTTGCATAATTTATCAGTTTTGAATTTTTTTGCCGCGGTTTGCTGTATTTCTCCCATTTATTTTATTTTAACACTTGTAAAATAAAAGAAATAAAGGAAGATGAAGCTTTTTCGCTCTCAGGTGCAGAATACAATCTGTGTGCTACATTTTCTAGGCTGCTGCGATTGGTAAATGCGGTGATAATTTTTTTTTAAAGTATCACAGTATTGTCTTTATCACTTTAATACCTCCCTCTAAAGTATATTAATTTATAATTGCGCATAAGAAAATTTAAGTTATGTTACTATTTTGGTGCATTTTACCCACAACATAAATATTTATTGTAAATACAATTAAAATAAAAATACCACCCATATTGGATATTTAATATTAAAACTATTTTCATATAAAATTAAAAACGTTGCAATCCCATTGTTTCTTTTGTCGATGATCCATCTATAAAGTTAAGTAAAATACAGGATCTCAAAATAAAGATTTCTACACAAATATAACCAACATTTTAATACGGTTTTTGGAACCGTAAACAGATATGAATTGAGTCGTCCATTTCCAAGAATTAGTCTAGTCCATTTTGTTTTAATTGCTTTTCACGAAAATGTCCATAGTGGTGGTATGGCGGAAGTAATACGTCACGCGCGCGTCGCGAGACGAAGCAAATCTACCGACCTCCGCCGAACGTTGCCGAGCAACGACGAGACTCATTTTGGCCATCATCGTGACTCGACGTTAATTTTGCACAGATTTCTTACCGCCAAATTGCGTTCAAATCGAAATTCATTCTAATCTAATCTTCATAATCCATGTCAATCTTAGTTTAAATAGTTAAGTTTTCATTTGCATTTGTATTTAAACTTCTGTGTAATAAATGTGCACTAAAACATTAAGTACTCTTTCATTTGTCTCTGTGCACCCCACACCACTAAAAGTGGTTTAGGATGTGTTTTTTTTATCGTTAATCTAGCTGTAAAACACTAGTTACATATTATTCCGTTCACTTTTCATAATAAATAAACAGGACGAACTTTTGAAATGGACATCTCAATCGTAAACAATTTTGTACTAATAATTTTTCTAACAATGCATAATTCCCGTCTACCCCAAATAAAAAGCAATTTCACTCTCCATAAAACTCTCATTAAAAATATGTCAAAAATTAAAACAAAAAATTATTGCACTATTGAGATCTATACACTTAGATTAATATGAATAACTAATACATAAAGTTCGTTAAATATAACAGCCAAAGAATTGAAATTTAACACCGATACTTACTTCTTAATAATCTATTATTTACAGAAACTTAGTAATCAGTTCAAATCCTTAAAATGATATCGATAGATGTCTTAGAAGAATATTAGGTGTGGGGTGTAGTTTGACTTTGTAAGGTACACAGAAGTGAGGCAACGGACACAGCAAACCCTCAGTCATCCGGCTGTCAACTGTCATCCAGCGAAGGCGTTTCGGCTGGCTAGGCCATATACTACATATGCCTCCCTCCGGAGACTTTCCAGTCTTAACCATGCTAGCCTATTTTACAAGGCATCAGGTTCTCGGCGTCCTGGTCGTTCACTGTTGACAATGCACGGGAGCTGGCGGCGATCGCTTAGCCTGGAGGCAGTTTGTGGAATCCATATGCTCCACATAGGGAGCAGATGTGGTATGATGATGATGATGATGAGACTTTATTACAGATAGATCCATTTTATTGGCTGAAAGAGATCAAAAAAGCCTTCGAGAGATCGAGAAATTTCCTAGAGAGACCATATTATCACAAATGAATCGTTCTCAGAAGGATTGAAGGGTCTTGAAGCCATCAGCGAGCCCAATGGATCGGCCACATTATGCGACATGAGAGTATCTTGCATGACATACAAGAGGGAATAGTTGTGGGGACAGACTCCAGAGGACAGGAGTATCTGGAACAAGTGTGCGAGGACACAAACTGTGCCTTATATTTTGAGCTGAAGAGGGCCACATTCTAGAACAATTAAAGCCCCACCCTTTCCCTAGACTGTTTTAAAGACTATTGAGTCTTTTTTCAGTCCAGCCAACTCTACCGACTTTTTCAACAAGCTAAACCGCGATTTTAAGATTGTTAGTGTGATAAAAATACGGATGTACGCGAACAAATGCTTTCATTGTACCCCTACCACTGTCTCAGCTTATGTATTATAATTATCATTGTTTCCATCGCCCAAACCAACCAGAGTCGGCCCAAATTAACAGTAGTAGGGTATGTTAGTTTCTACCCCGATCATTACACAAAGTTCATATGAAATTTCTGAAACATGCAAATAAAAAAAATATTTTAAGTAACCTAAAATTCTTAGATGTATCAAATATTTTTTTCCCGGTGTAAAAAGGTTTGATTGAAGATTAGCAAAAATGCCAGTGTTATATTATGATTATTTACGGAGATATTAATTATTTAGTGAGATTTTGCAACGCGAGTTACATCACCGCAAGGCGAGGGTAAGATTGTTAGTGTGATAAAAATAGGGATGAATTTACGTTATGTACGCGAACAAATGCTTAGTGGAGCAGTGGAGAAGGGAATGGACAATGGACAGGATGGGTAGGAGTCTACAGATACTCCACAATATCGCACTTTATGCTGATATTGGGGCAGCTGAGTCCGTAGGGCAGGTCCAGGCCGTGCGGCTGGCTACGGTGGCGCTCCGACAGCAGCTTCTGGAAGATGGGCAGGATGGCGCACTCGAACAGCTCGGACTCGGAGCTCGCGGCCTGCATGCGCCGCACCGCCGAGCCGGGCAGGTTGGAGCGAGCCGAGCGGTCGCTTCTGCTTGAACCTGACAAGAAAAAAAAATATTTTTGCAACTAACTTACTAGTGTGGCGGGCAACAATGACGTCACGAGCCGACGACCGCCGACAATGACGCGACACGGCAAGGCGAACACGTACGAACTTACCGAACTCTTTATGTGCACCCACATAAATCTGTACTACTCAATTGGCCACCAACTAGGGGACGCCTAAACTAGCTATAATGCCTTATCGTATAGCCATAATACGACTCAAATTCTACACTCTAAGATCTATAATGATACATACCGTGTAACAAAACTCGATGTACAAGCGGGAAAACAGTGAATCTACATCATGTTTGGAGTCGATTTTGTAGAATAAAATTTTTTGATTTGACCCATAGTTTTCGAGAAAATTGAGTACAAAGTTGACTTTTTAAAAAATAAATCTTCGTAAATTGTTATCAAATATAATTTATTTACTCAAATAAATAGTTTCCATAAATAAATCAAAATGAAAAGCAGCTTTTTAACATGAATTTGTGCAAATTTACTTAATCTGCGGTAGGTACTAATGAAAGCTTATATGAGAAGAAAAAAAAAATTTTCAAGTCAGATTCAAAAGTCATATTACACAGTCCACTCCAAATATTGAACAAAATGTAAAGTTATTTAGAATTAAATGTAAAAAATATATGTGTGAAAAATATTAATGTAGGTAAAAAAATATATGTATAATAGCAAAATTGAAAAATGTAGAATGGTAGGATAATGCCCACTTTATATGAGACAGTTTCTTGTTCAGAAAACTACACAGTTTCTTGTTCAGAAAACTGTGCAGTCTGTCAAACTTCTGTCAAAAGACACGCTAAATATGTGTATTTTTGAAACGCGATTGTAAGTTATTATCGTATGTTTGCTCTCAGGAAATTGTATATTTAGCTAATTATGTATATATGTTATTGTTTTTTTACGTATTTAAAAGCATACAATAAACCAATGTCTATTTAAACGTTTACATAAAAAAACATTGACTGTCATGTCAGCTTAAATCTGACACTAGCACACAGTTTTTCATGCAGTTTTTACTTTATACGGGACCGTTTTCAGACTGCACAGAAAACTGTGTAGTAAACTGCGCCATATAAAGATAGCTTAAGAATAGTTAAGAAAAAAAAACTTTTGGTTGTCTGTGAAGTTGCTTACGGTTTACGGACGATAATTTTACGTGATAACGTCATAAGAAAACATTGATGAAAAACAGCATACTATTATGAATTGAATTGAATTATTACTACTGAATTGTCATTATTTTGTATAATACAATTTGTATTAACATTTTTTTTTTTCTTCTTGTATGCTGCTGCTGTCTCCCTTCTACTCGGACGCATCGGCCGATGGAGTGGAAGAGAGATAGATGCGTCACAAACCGAACGCTTAGGCCGATCGTGCCTCTCTATCGCTTGTTCCGCGCTCTCGCTTGCACACTCGGCTCAGGCGGAACGTGACAATGAGACATGCTTTTTCATGTGTGTTCATCGATTTATTAGGCGTTATCATGTCAAAAAAAATCAAGTGTGATGTAATAATATTAGTGTATGTAAAAATTATATAGTACTAAATCAATTTAAAAAAAATATGATGTAGATTCACCAGTTTTCGGGTTGTACTACGAGTTTTGCTACTGCATGTTTTGTTGCCCACTTCGCACTGTAAATTTACGCATTGTTCTCAGGAGGGTATATTTAAAATGAAAAAGCTATCTTTATATGGCGCAGTTTACTACACAGTTTTCTGTGCAGTCTGAAAACGGTCCCGTATAAAGGTAAAACTGCATGAAAAACTGTGTGCTAGTGTCAGATTTAAGCTGACATGACAGTCAATGTTTTTTATGTAAACGTTTAAATAGACATTGGTTTATTGTATGCTTTTAAATACGTAAAAAAACAATAACATATATACATAATTAGCTAAATATACAATTTCCTGAGAGCAAACATACGATAATAACTTACAATCGCGTTTCAAAAATACACATATTTAGCGTGTCTTTTAACAGAAGTTTGACAGACTGCACAGTTTTCTGAACAAGAAACTGTGTAGTTTTCTGAACAAGAAACTGTCTCATATAAAGTGGGCATTACTCTTTCTGTTGTGAACATCGGGCGTGGAGAGGTGGTGTGCCACGGGCCGCTTGCCCTGAGTCCCCGGTGTGGCCACTCGGCCGCCGCTGGGGATCCGAGGAGGCTGCTGGAACAACTGCAACTGCTGCTTGTGTCTCAGCTGGTCCTGCAACGAGTGAGGGAGTAAGGGATATGGTACGCCTAAAATTATCATGATGTAACAAAACTCGACGCACAAAACGGAACATCTACGTCATATTTGGAGTCGATTTTATAGAATTTAAAATTTTAATTTTATTATTATATTTATTTAGTACTATACAGGGTTATTTTTTAGTCAGTTAACAAAAAAAAACCCTGAATTCAGTATCGTTAATAGAACCCATTTCAACAAAAAAAACATGTCCTTTCTCAAATAAAAAAAAAGAAAAGTGCACCCAAATAATTCCTCAGAAATAGTAAAGACTTGGTCACCGTCCGCCCGGCGTACGGCCGTGCGCACCCCCACCGCGCGCACTCCCTCCCCTCGTCCAGCTCAAACAGCTGTAAATTGGGTGAGCGTAATTTGTAAAAATTATGAGAATAAAAATAATAAATCATGAAAATAAAAAGTACATGTTTTTTTATTGAAATGGGTTCTATTAACGATACTGAATTCAGGGTTTTTTTTGTTAACTGACTAAAAAATAACCCTGTATATATTTTTACATAGACTAATATTATTACATTACACTCTAAATTTTTTTTTCCTAACTATTCTTATCCTACACTAATATTTCTCAAACATATATTTTTTTCCACTTAGCCCTAAATAACTTTAAATTTTATTAATTTTTTATTTCTTCTGGCATCTCATACATTTTAATGCCCTTATACATAGCTTTCGAGAAAATTGATAAAGTTGTTTTTTTTTCGATAATTTTTTGCAAATTGTTATCAAATATCATTGTTTTAGTAAAATTAATACCAAATTTAAAAAAACGCATTTTAATAAGAATTCATGCCATTTTACTTAATCTGCGGTACTTATAAAAACTTTTATAAGAATAAGAAAGAATTTTTTTTTTTTTTCAAGCTGAGATTAAAAAGTAGTATTACACATTCGACTACAAATATGATGTAGATTCACCGGTTTTTGGGTTTTACGAGTTTTGTTACACCCTGTATACATAGTTCTGTGTGCAAAACATACAAATATTAATAAACTCAGGCATTGAGAGCCAAATTCAACAAAGCCAATCAGCAATGGTTAGGTTAGGTTAGGTACAACAATGGTTAGGTTAGGTACAACAATGGTTGGGTTAGGTACAACAATTGGTGGATTAGGTTAGGTACAACAATGGTTAGATTAGGTTAAGGTACAACAATGGTTATGTTAAGGAAGAGTCGTATTACCTGTTGCTGCTTCTTGCTGATGGTGTCCACCTCCTGAGCTGGCGGCTTCACCACGTCGTGGCTCCTCACCTCCATCAGCTCCATGGGGGCTGGCATCGCGGGCTCCACTGGCTCGGGGACTCCGCAGTGGTTAGCCAACTCCTGCCGCTCCCTGCGCAACCAAACATTTATATTCTTAGTGAATATTGCTAGTTAAGGCGTGGGGACTTGTCCCTTCATTTGAACCATTGCGAGATAACTCGCTGTTGACACAGAAAAAGTTATTTGTGAGCTAATTGAAAGAATACCAAAGTGATTGGGGTGCTGGCTGGCATTGGAAGATCTCCTCTCAGGTGTGGTCCTTTGTGAAATGTTGACTGTGGACTTTCACTACTGTTACTGCTATTTTCCCTTATCTGCACCCAATGGTGCATAGGGCACTGCATTGGTACACCAAGTGCAGTGTATCTTGATCATTTTATTAAATGAAAGTAAGATGATCAGTCGTATCACACCTTGTGACGTAATATTCGTCACAGTGCGAACACGCATGGTCAAGTACTGCAAATTGATTCGAGCGCAGTACCTCTCTTTTTTTTGTCCATGGTTTATTCGCACTGGCAATACGAATCGCTAAAGAATCTTTCTCTTTTGCCTCGGACGGCGGTACGAATAT
Source organism: Micrasema minimum (assembly GCA_022494985.1). Classification (NCBI taxonomy): domain Eukaryota; kingdom Metazoa; phylum Arthropoda; class Insecta; order Trichoptera; family Brachycentridae; genus Micrasema; species Micrasema minimum. The sequence goes on from JAGVSP010001747.1 coordinate 20,006, forward strand.
GGCGCGCCGGGGGAGGACTACCCGACACCGCCATATCAAGTATAAAATTAAAACTGTGTCTTTGTGAGAAAAGGATTCGTCTAGCGACGTAAGTACCTTGTATATATTATTCATACGGAAAACACAGAAATCTGCAATCCGTCATGCTAATTGCGACATTCTTTGACAGGAATCCTTTTCCTTTTTCTTTTATTTTTATTCCCCCATATTTTACATTAGATGCCTCACCATAGTTCTTGTGAGGCAGGAACTATTTTTTTTCACAACAATGCAATTTGATATTCTGCTATTAACACGATGAAAGAAGGGACGATCTCCACAGAGAGATTTCTATGATTCGACATGCATTATTCTGTATTGACCGCCAAAGAGGAGCTCAATTCGGATTCCGGTACAACAGGATTCCTCATACAATCTTGGTGATGATCTGAACGCCGCATGGACCTCTGACGCCAATAGATATCAGCGAGAGGTGCTTTCACTGAAGCCAATCGCAGCCACGTGCGGGGAAGATGTAAAGGATCAATCGGATTGTTGAAGATTAATGCTACCACGAGGATCATCACTACGCATTGGCGCATCGGTCTGCGAGATTTCGGCCATGATAGGAATCCATATTATTTGAATCTTTCGTCACCTTGTAGTTTATATATTATAAAGACTTTTCATTCTTTGCCATAAATTAGTTAAAATGTTAGTTGGCTGGTACTCGTAGATTCATTGATATTTGCTCGATTTTGTTTCTTATTAATAATAATATTTACAGAATGCGCCAGCCCGCATTCATTTCTTATTTTGTATTTATATTTGAAAGAGTTTGTCCCTAGTTTGAACCGCGAGATTGGACATATTCCAATCTATAGCTATCCACTTAATTTCACTTCTTAATTTGCATAAATTCTGCGTCTAAATGTTATAAAAAGATAACAAATTATAGTGAGCATCCTTTAGAATGAAAGAAAGTATAAAAGCATATTTGGTTTAAGATAATTGTGATAAAAATTTAAGTTGGTTAATGACTGTGTAGTTTTCCTAGAAAATTCACAGCATATTTTGTAAAATTCTGTAGATATGGCTATCTCGGTAATGTTAATTCTATTTATTATTAAACAACTTTGTTAATACCAAAATACGGAGTTTCATTCTGTTCGATGCCCCAGTTCCCGGGAGTACAAAAGTGGAAGAGGTGTTTAGGAGACGAAGGGTCTAAGTCTCACATATTATTTTGGAGCATTTTATTTTGTTTGCTTACAGATCTGAATTAGCCGGTGGATCGGCGAATGGGTTGTGTTGAAGGGGGGCTTAAGTCAAATTCCGAATTACAAAATTGTTTTGAATATTTTATTTCTTCTCACCAAAACGGTGGAGAAGCTAATTTTTCCCTTTAATCCCGACGGAATAGCCCCCATCTTCTCACACCCCGTTCACCGCATCACAACGTGAAATATTAATATGACATTCACATGTAAATCAATATTTCATGTTGACCCCGTACGGGAATCGAACCCGTGACCTCATGCACGGTATCCAAATGCGCTACCACATTTTTTTTACACCTTTCACATCGCGAGATTATTCATTACATCTAGCAGCCTGTAAAAAGAGTAGGCATAGAATATTCGAATGCAAAAAGTTCTTTGGTTAGACATACGAAGTAGTCCAAGATCTAAAAGAAAAATAATGTAAGTGTTATTTTTCATATCTATAAATTTGAAAGCCGACCTGGTCTGCGCATGCGGTGGTGTGGGGGGCTGCCCGTGGCCATGGTGCCTCGGATTCCTCTCCGAAACGCTTCTCTGAATTGGGGAGTGATGAACTGTGAATAACAAATAACACAAAAATACCAATATTACAAATAAACACATCTCAATACATTTCATATTTTGAAAATGACTAGATCATTGCAGACAAAATATTAAACAAAAAATATACAAAATCATCGGTGCAATCCATTTGTAAATCGGATTGCTGTAAATGAATAAGCGAGATACAATAACTAAAGGATTGGATTTTGTAAGAAATGCGATTGGCGATTGGTGACGTCAGCAATAGCATATCACGTTTTAAAAACCCAAAATTGAAATGATTGTATCTCCCTTATTAATTATCCGATTTACAAACGAATTGCACCAATAGATTTGTGATTTATTGTGTTACTTTTCTGCATTCACAGAAAATTTTGGACTATAAGACAATACAGGGTATAACAAAACTCGATGTAAAAGCGGGAAACCAGTGAATCTACATCAAATTTGGAGTCGATTTTGTAGTATAAAATTTTTGTATTTGACCCTTAGTTTTTGAGAAAATTGAGAACAAAGTTGTTTTTTTTTAATCATGTATTTAGTCAAATTAATACTATTCATTAATGAATATTCTTAAGAAAACAAAAATAAAAAACGCGTTTTAACAAGAATTAGAGTAATTTTACTTAATTTGCCATACTTACGAAAATTTTTGTGAAAAGAAAAAAAATTTTTTTTTTCAAACTCAGATTAAAAAGTCGTATTACAGAATCGTCTCCAAATACGATGTAGATTCACCAGTTCTCGGGTTGTACATCGAGTTTTGTCACACCATGTATTGTAGATGGGAGAGCGAGCGCCTACACTATCACCCACTTAAATGAGACATTGTATGTAAAACATAGTTATATATTGTCGTATGTACCTGGTTGCTTGGCTGCACACGCGTATGCAAAAAGTGTTAGTGTCCCACAAATCACTCTGTGCCACGATGAAATTGCTTCTACGTTTCTCTGAATCTCTTCTTTGACCTGCAACAATTCATTTCCCAGTCAAACAACTTGAAAAATAAAAATATCTTTAGTGGCACTCAAATAATGATTAATTAATTTAATACCATATTGTCAGCTAAGCAAGGAAATGGTGAAGCTCCAAGTTGTACAATTTCACAAAGAGAAAAAACATCACAGTTTCGTCAGATATTTTATTTATTTATTGATATTTTATTGCTGTGCACACAGTGATATGTTAGGTACAATGAACTAAGATCAATTTAAGGTAACATATACAACATAACACCAATTACGTGGACAACACAATGTACAAGACGAATTTCTGAAGACATGAAGTGAGCAAACAATAGTATACAAAGTGATTATCTTATGTCATGTGTATGTTGTGTTGTGGTATGGGTGTGGAGTGTGGTGTACGTGTTGGGAAATCTGAATATTTAAGCGCAGGAGACAGTATGTAGGTTATAATAAGTTTGCGCTAGGTATGGTAGATAGATAGACAGATGAATAATAATAATAAATAAAATAAATACTAAGCAGTTTATTTGGTTGGGTAGTGCAATCCACATTACAAAATCAAAACTGAGTATAATAATATAAGATCTGGAACATTAGTTAGCATGACCAATAACGGGTTTTGAGTGGTAACAGTTGGAAGTATATACAGGGCGTAACAAAACTCGATGTACAAGCGGGAAACCAGAAAATCTACATAATATTTGGAGTCGGTTTTGTAGATTTTTATATTTTTATTTGACCCTTAGTTTTTGAGAAAATTGAGTATGAAGTTGATTTTTTTTTGCAAATTGTTATTAAATATCATGTATTGAGTCAAATTAATACTATCCATAAAAAAAATAACAAAATTAAAAAACGCGTTTTAATAAGAATTTGAGCAATTTTACTCAATCTGCCATACTTATAAAAGCTTTTGTGAGAAGAAAAAAATTGTTTTTTTCAAGCAAGTCATATTACACAATCGTCTCAAAATTTGATCTAGATTCACCAGTTTCCCGCTTGTACGTCGAGTTTTGTTACACCCTGTATACACACATACACAGTGCCTAAAATAATAAGAAAGGATGGGAAAAGAGGGATGAGGAAGAATAGAAAGATGTTTAAATAAATATTTACTACCTACGATTTTTTTAAAATTGTAAATGAATACCTTAGCACAGGACTTGCTCAGTGAGGTATTTCATAGATTTTTTTAAAAATATGTAAATTATACATGTAAAATAAATCGAATAAAACATAGGAGGACATTAACAATTTCCTGATTGTACGTACGCTTACTATAATAACTTAACATAGCGCTTATAAAATATACATATTTAGCGTGTCTTTCGACAGGCTGTACAGTTTTATGTCTTGTTTATAATATGGACAAAAATATGTTTTTGTATTGACCGCTACAGTTAGGAAATGCACTGACAGCGGGGCGTAACAGTCGAAATAAAAATATGTACTTGTCAACAGAAACATGAAATCCCGTTTGATTTTTATGTGTAGTTATACTATCGTCTCACACTTCGATCAGCCACATCTACAGCTAAAGGCAGGGTTTTAGTACCGATCCGTAATCAGCGCAATAAATTTGAAGAGCGCGTTTTTGCGGTTGCGGGCCCTGTGGCTTGGAATGCTCTCCCACCAGAAGTGCGCAACTGTGAGAGTGAAGTGATGTTTCGAAAGAAACAATATGTTCTGAAAATCTTTTGATTCATTTTGATAGTGGTATTTTCTACTCAGAAATTGAGTTTTCACTCACTTTAAATTTCCCGTTAAATTCAATATTTAAAGCGCCCTTGAGGTATATTTATACAAAAACGGTGCTTTATAAATTATACATAACTAACTAACTAACCATCACGCCATTTCCCCGAAGGGGTAGGCAGAGAGGATAGAACGCCACACCACTCTGTCCTGGCATACTTCTCTTGCTTCCTCCACATTCATACATCTTCTCATGCACGCACGTCGATTATTCCAACTTCTTACATGCCCACTTTCAAGCACTTGTTTTACTTGATCATGCCATGTCTTTCTCGGCCTTCCTCGACTTCTACATTCAGGCACAGTCGCATCATATATTTTTTTAGCCGTTTCATTCATCATACATTCGCTCTACATGACCGAACCAACGTAAAAGACCTTTCTTAATGTTGTCGATAATGCTTATCTCAGCCTTGCATTCTGCTCTAATTTCAACATTAGTGCACCTATCATACATAGTTTTTACCACACATTCGTCTGAGAGATCGCATTTTTGCATTCAATTTACTTTCATCTATTTTTCCAACTCCATAATAATAATAATAATAATGAACAAAAGTAAAAGTCGCCTGTTGAGAATCAGTCATACTTAGTCTCTTGGAGTCCATGTGCGGCTCCTCCTGCCCCTCGCCCCTCGTCCTGTCGACAGGGGCGGGCGGGTGCTGGTAGTCGGCTTCCAGCTGCTTGTGGTGGGCGGGCGCCTGGATCGTGACCTGCTTGGGCGCCGGCTGCAGCTCCAAAACCGGCTGCTACCAAAACATAACATACATGGAGTAACAAAACTCGCAGTACAACCCGAAAACTGGTGAATCTACATCATATTTGGAGTCGGATGTGTAACGAGACTTTTGAATCTGAGCTTGAAAAAAAAAATTTTTGGCTTTTTTTTTCTTCACATAAAAGCTTTCATTTTTTTTAATTTTTATTTTGATTTTTTAAAAAATTATTTTCAAATATTTTTTTTCGTTTACAAAGAGATACAATAAAATTATATACATTAGAAAAAATTAACAAAAATCCCACCAAGGCATAGCCTGTTAGTGGGTATACTGTGAAAGTCAATGAATGTGTTCACACTCTTTCAAGCAGTATGCACGAGGCAAAAGGAAAAAAGATAATTTTTATAAAAAATACAAGATATTGATATATTTATACCAGAAGAAGAATAAGGGAAATAAATATAAATATATAAAATAATAGTACCTTAGTACCGCAGATTAAGTAAAATTGCACGAATTCATATTGAATTCCTGTTTTTTATTTTATTTTATTTATGGATAGGTACTTACTATTAATTTGATTTGTTAAAAATTTGCAAAAACTTCGTACTCAATTTTCTCGAAAACTATGGGTCCAATAAAAAAAAAAATCGAATCCAAATATGATGTAGATTCACTGGTCTCCGCTTGTACATCGAGTTTTGCTACACATGTATAAATTAAGAGGTTTTTACATTTATGAAGATAGAAAGTAATGCCGGTTCACGATGGACATACGTAAGTCAGTCAAAAAGCCATTCCATCGATATAAAATAGTACCTCTTGTCTCCACCCGTAAGGAGACTTGGCCAGCTGGTCCTTCTCCATGACGGGGCGCGCTCCGTTACTGACAACACCTCAGCGTGGCCCCTGAAGGCGTTGCTGGCCGCGTGGCGCCCCCCCTCCCTGTCCCGGGCCGGCGCGGGCTGCTCCTGGTGGGGCCGGTGCGACGGGGAGCCGTCCGTGTGGTTCTTGAAGGACACGTTCTTGGTGGTCTCCTTCCGTGGGGCGGGGATCTCCGTGGGCAGTTGGGACTCGCCCTGGGAAGATGCGGACACGATGGAGACCTCTTTGGTTCTGGGAAAAAAACATATTTTCACTAAAAATTTCTTTTATGATTCTCATGCTGTGTTTGTGAGAGTTCCTGAGAGAAAGTCGCATTGAGCAATTATTGGTTAACAATTATTTGGTATTTTCAATGATATTATTTTCGTAGATAAGCTATTTTATGGTAGTGAAGCGTGGTGTTGGAAAAATAAGGATGAAAGTAGACTGAATGCTGTTGAAATGCGATCTACGTGTGGTAAGACTATGTATGATTGACAAATGTCGAAATTAGAGCAGAGTGCAAGGCTGAGATAGCATTATCGACAAAATTGAGAAAGGGCTTTTACGATGGTTTGGTCATGTGAGCGAATGAGTGATGAAAGAACGGCTAAAAGAGTTTAAATGCAAGTGTGCCTGGATGTAGAAGCCGCGGAAGGCCGACAAAGACATGGCATGACCAAGTACGTCAAGTACTTGAAAGTGGTCATGTGAAAAGTCAAAATACAAATGGAACATAAAATTTTGACAGTTTTCTTTAAACTAGCTTGTCTAGTTAACTTAACATGTCTCTGAGTATTTTGTATTTTGGTATCAGTCTTCAAAAGTTGATGAATAATTGGTTGCCAATTGAAAATGGCTTAATATTGTTGAAGGAATAATTCCAAGATATTTTCAAAACAAATTAAAAAGCAACGACTTTTTTCATAAATATGCAACAAGAGGTTAAAAAAAATATAAGATTAGAAAAGAAAAGAAAAACTATGTCACAGAATTGTCTAATAAATATATACGGGCATTAAAATGTATGAGGAGATTCCAGATGAAATAAGAAATGAACAAAATGTTAAGTTATTTAGGGTTAAATGTAAAAAATAAATGTGTGAAAAATTTTAGTGTAGGTATTATATTATAGCTAAATTGAAAAATGTATAATAGTAGGATAAGAATTGTTGGGAAGAAAAAAATTAAGTGTAATGTAATAATATTAGTCTATGTAAAATTATATTAGTACTAAATAAATGTAATAATTAAAAAAAAATAATTTTAAAAAAAATGTTTGCGAATATAGTCCAGTTCAATCTCTTCATAGGTAATACAATACCTACAATAATAAATTAATAAGTAAAATATTACCTTTCTCCTGACATCTGTTGTAGGAAGTAGTAATCTTCAGCTCCTTGAGAAGCTGTCAGACTGCACAAGGATGTGATTTCACTAGTGTCTGGAAAAAAAGCAGGTTAAATCATGGGTGTTGCCTTCGAATCCCTATAAAGGGCATTTCCATACAAGCTTTCTAAAATATACGCTTCCTAGGGTTGATTTCGTACTTCCACCATCTAAAGACTCCAGATTTTAGGCCAATACACGAACCGTGACGTAGATGTCTAGTGATGACGTAGATGCCTATTGATGACGTAGAGAGTGACGTAGGGGGTAACTAGACACCTCAGACATGAAAATATTTTTCAAAAATGTCACTTTTCTGAAATTCTTGTCCGAAGGGTTTTGCAGTGATACAAAATTAGTAATACTACTATTTTTCCTTATGCACTCAATGGTGCATAGGGCACTGCGTTGGTAGACCAAAAGCAAAGAATCTTGATCTTATCTTGCCAACAATCTTACATTGACAGAAATATCTATGTGTAAAGTAAAACAGCATTTTTAAACTCCTTTTATCTCAACCAACCATACTAAAGTTTGATCAAATCTACCGAATTATATTGATTTCAGAAGCTTTAAAAGTCATGAAAATAACTACAAAAAAACTTCAATTTAGAAAGTATCCAATCGGAGAAAGGAGAAAGGATTACATTGGTTGTGATAGAAAAAAATCTCACCCATTTGGCTGGGGTTGTCTTATGGGGCTAGCAAGTTGGCGACCCCCATCTTCTGCTGTCCTGCGGCAGCTCCCTTGGCGGGGGGCACAACGGCGTCAGCCCCCAGTTTACCCATCAACATCTGTAAATAAAAATATATCATTTGTGGGAGTCACTGAGGGATCGATCCCACCTCCACCCGCGCTGTTATAGAGTCCTTTGGGACTCTCTGTCAGTCACGCTATTTTATGCAGGACTTTAAAATTTTTGCTGTTGCAAATGCATAAGCAAATTGCAGGGCCAAAGTTTCCAAGTGAAGTTAAGTCAAGAGGGCGACAGCATCGATCAAGTCAAAAGAAAATCATGATGCCGCCACCCTTACGATCCCTCAGTGTCTCCATATCGAAATTATCTTTTTTTTTTCTTTATTAATGTACATAAATATATAAAACAAGAATACAAATTAAAACAGTCAACAAAATGTGCCGTAAAAGCTTAAAACAATACAAAAGAACATAAGAAAAAGGTGAATAAAAGGACATGGTAGAAAAATATCGAGTACAAGTCACCCAAGGAAAGGATTCCGACAACGGAGACAAAAGGGGGATCCCCGACTCATAGTACACCCCGTGGGGAAAGGACGGCACAAAACACCGACTTCGCCTCTAACCCACCAAGGAGCAAGGCACAGAGACGGCAGCCCGAAGCAACACACCTGGTTATCTCAAGTCCTCCCAACGCAGCACCCAGGCCCCAACAAAACCCTGAAATTCTCCACATTCGCGAGGAGGTCTGAATTCCAGACCGGCCTCGGAACATCACACATACTCCGCAGCATAGTATCCCTCTCGTCACTCAACAGCTCACAGTGCTACAGAATGTGCTCGGCCGATTGATTCCCACCACCGCACGCACAGCCCGGATCAGGAGCAAGGCCAAGTGGTAGTCAGTGAAAAACGATGACAAGCTGTCTCTCTCCATGACAAGGTGTCTCTCTCCATGACGAGGTGTCTCTCCCTCATTACCTGCAGCTCTGTCTCCTTGGCTTGCAGCTGCTTGCGGTAGCGCGAGTTTGGTGGCGCGCTGCTCGCGCATGCGGCGCTCCAGCTCCCCGGGGGGCGGAGAGTGCCCCCCGCCGCTGCTGGTGCCGCCGCCCCGCGCGCCCCCGCCCGCCGTGCGTAGGGTGGCCCGGATGCGACTGTCGGCCGTGCCTCCCTTCTTGTTCCGCCGAAGCTCCACTAACTGGAAGTAAAGAGGTATGGAGACTGTAAGATTTATTACTACTACACTAATACTTTCCCTTCGCCGCACCCAATGGTGCATAGGGCACTACATTGGTACAACAAGTGCAGTGTATCTTGATTAATTTATTACATGAAGGTAGGTAAATTTTGTGGATTGTAAGAGGCTTTAGTAGGGGTTGCATTGTCCCCAATACTAACAGCCTTACCTACGCACCATTGTACCCCTCACATACCTAGAGCAGCCATCATTCTTCTGCGAGCTTCCTCACTAAACAGTTGTCTTGTTAAATCTGTCGTCCTAAATAATGTGAATATACAGGGTTAATTTTTAGTCAGTTAACAAAAAAAAACCCTGAATTCAGTATCGTTAAATAAACCTATTTCAATAAAAAAAAATGTACTTTTTATTTTTACGATTTATTATTTTTATTCCTAATCATTTTTACAAATTACGCACACCCTACTCACAGCTGGTCATCTGAGTTCATGCGCGGCGCATAAGGGTAATTGCGACTCAAGAGTACACCCAAGGCTACTCCATCACAGTGGATGATTTTGATAGTATTTTTAGTATATTTTGAGATACTTCAATAATTATTTATCAAATAAAAATATACCATACCTTGGGAACAAAAACGAGACACAGCGTTGCAGTAGGTCAGAAGATGATAAAGACAGATATCAAGATGAATTACTGCTTCGGGATGGTTCCGCATGTTTACCATGTCAATTTCTATCTATATAATTTTTTTTTGAAAATGTTGTCACATCAGTTTAACTCAATATCACAATTAATATCTCCCTTTTCCTTTTACACCGTGTAACAAAACTCGATGTACACAAGTGGGTAACCAGTGAATGTATATTCTTATTTTTAGGGTCGATTTCGTTGTTTTTTTTTATTAGACAGTTTTTCAAGAAATTGAGTAAGAAGTTGAATTTTTATTCGATAAAAATTTCGAAAAATTATTAATCAAATATCATTTATTTCGTCAATTTACAATTAACCTATTTTTTTAATCTTAATGTAAGCTTGTACGACAAGATTGTTTTTTTTCAGGTTAGCCAAAGACCATTGAATATTACACACAGTTTATTTATTCTATTTATTTTAAACTTAAATATTAATTAAAGAAAGTTACTCTTGTGCTAAATTATAATCAAAAGCTATGGGCGCTCCCATAACACACATGATGACAACGTTGTAGACAGACAGGCCGACATGTTTAGAATCATTCAAGGCCGGAATAGACACGTTACGGGTTTCCCAAGCCAAAAATGCACCGAAAATCTGGAAAAAAAAATCACAATTCGCAGGGCATTGCATTGGTAAACCAAGGAACAAGAATATTATTTTAATGAACCAGGTTGTGATCGAGGGGTAGAATCGGGGACACCAGATTGGATTCGCTAGGTTCGAATCCCACTCCAGCACGACTTATTTTCTGCTTTTATTTTATATATGTTTTTATTAAACCACCTCAACAGGCCAGGAGGCCCAATTACACAGGAGAACAACGTCACAAACACCCAGGCTTGACTGTGTTCCCACCGAGAATCGAACCCGGAATCTCTGTATCGCGAGTCCAGCATCTTAGCCATTACGCTACGGAGGCCGCTGCTACGGAGTTATTTCTGACTATTTAAAATATCATAAAAACTTAAATGTTTAATTTATATTTAAAAATTGGTATTTTTTTTATTAACAACATATTTTAACAACATTGATTATTATTTATTGCTTAATTCATTAAGTATCAATTAGGACACATCTAGGTTTTTAAGCAAGTGAAATCTACCATAGACAAATTTAGAATTAAAACCAAAGACTTTGAATAGAGTACACAACAAAAATAATAATAAATTTAAAATGATTGTATTTTATGCATTCTTACTTACCATGAGTAATCCTTTGTAGGCGTAGATAACTCCCAGGAATATAGGCATCCGTTCAGACTGGCAGTACTCGTTTTCGCGGATTATTATTATGTCTTCGCTTGAAGGGTGTGGCTAGAAAACCAATATTTATTAACATGTCTAGTAAAGCAGTATCGACAATATCATATCGTCTATGTAAGTTCAATACCGCGTATGAGCCAATAAGTTCCAAATGCGTATTTTTGACGGTTTCCGTTGAACGGAATAAGCCGCATCGATTGGTAGATTAAAATTTTGAAATTGTTCAATAGGTGTCATGCAATCGGTCAAAGTCAATACCGCAAATAAAAAGTTTTCATTTAAAAAAGGATCAATATCTCATATATGTATTCTAATTTTTATTCCAATTAAAGTATACTAACATAAATGCATTTCGTTGCAAAAAAGAAAATACAAAAGAAAGAGTTTTCAAAATTTGTAAAAATATTTTTTTTTTAACTAAATTCTATGTTTTTTTGTCTTTTCTGAACTTTTTAATCAATGGCTCATACGCTGTATTGAACTTACACAGACGATATGTCTTATTACTTTAAAACAAATATATATTTCATTTTTCAGAGAACATCCATACATAAGAAAAAAAGGACACAGTTATCAATTATAAGTTATAAGTTCTCTTGAATTATTAACAGTACATTAACAGTCAAAGAATTATAATACAATAAAAAAGTTGAAAAGTTCAAAAAAGATACAAAAACAACATTGAGCAGTTTCCCACTGTACAACCAAATAATAACTAAATAATCCCTATTTATAGTAGATTTACTCACGTAAGGATCCATCTGCTTGGTTTCCCTGTAGAAAGGGTCGGATACCTGCCAGGTGGTCATGATGGCGATGTCTATAGCCAGGAGTACCCCCACTACCATGAACAGCTGGTAATCCTTTATCACCTGTAACATAACATAAACTGGTATCACATTCCAAACATATACAAATTTACACAATTCCAAAAATTAACAAGGAACACAATCAAAGATAAAAATATCCCGTAATATAAATATAAATAAGGATGAAAGTAGACTAAATGCTGTTGAAATGCGATCTATGTGTGGTGAGACTATGTATGATAGGTGTACAAATGTCGAGATTAGAGCAGAGTGCAAGGCTGAGATAAGCATTATCGACAAAATTAAGAAAGGGCTTTTACGTTGGTTTGGTCACGTGGAGCGAATGAGTGATGAGAGAACGGCAAAAAGAAGTTTAAATGCAAGTGTGCCTGGATGTAGAAGCCGAGGAAGGCCGAGAAAGACGTGGCATGACCAAGTGCGACAAGTACTTGAAAGTGGACATGTGAAAAGTCAGAATAATCGGCGTATGTGCATGAGAAGATGTATGAATGTAGAGGAAGCAAAGGAAGTCTGTCAGGACAGAGTGGTATGGCGATCTATCCTCTCTGTCTACCCCTACGGAGAAATGGCGTGATGGTTAGTTAGTTAGTTAATATAAATATGTTTGTATGGAGTAAATTGCATTGTATATTAAGATCAGCAGGCATCAACTATATAGAGCTTTGGAAAGTTCAACATAGCGTAAACATGTTTTGAGTTAGTAGTCTTAATTTTATAAGAATTTAATGTAGGTAGATAATGTTTGAAATTAATTGGTCGAATTTTACGATAAATTTTACCTTCTTGTTGAGTTTAACATCTGTGAAGATGGAGTGAACTCTCCAGGTCTTGGAGAACATGGCTCCGAAGGCCAAACTGAACCCGGCCATCAGGAGCCACGCTCGTGCAGTGCAAATGTAAGGAAAGGCCCCTAAAATACACAAAAAATCATATTTTTCAATATTATCACTGCTACTACTTGCCCTTATCCGCACCCAATGGTGCATAGGGAACTGCATTGATATACCAAGTACAGTGTATCTTGATCATTTTATTACATCAGTCATGCGCGTCAGTACCAGTCCCAGGTATCACACATGAATTATTAAATTATTAATTATACTTTTCCTTTTAAATGAGATTAAACTGGTACTTCACCCTTTTACTTTGTGCCCAAAGTACTTTTTTAACAAACAATATATTTAAAAAAAATAATATGGGAATAGGGGAAACTACGTCAACTATCAAGAACTACGGTTGTACGGAGAAACACTCCCCACAAAAATGAAAGCCCCACCCTTTCCCTAGACTGTTTACGCGAACAAATGCTTTCATTGTCTCACCTTATGTATTACAATTGTCATTGTTTCCATCACCCAAACCAACCAGAGTCGGCCAAAATTAACAGTAGTAGGGTATGTTTGTTTCTACCCCGATCATTATTTTTTAGTAATTACTACCACCCGTGGGGAGGCCGGCATGCTGCCTCGCCAGGCCCCCCATCCCAGACATCCACCCGTGCATCCGCGGTCTCAATGGAGGGGGGATTAGGGAAAAGAGGGGAGGGAGAGACACTCCCACAAGTAAAAGACTCACCAATACTACTCAGTCCACTGTCAAGTCCCAGAAAGATGACGCTCATGTAAGTCAGCATACAGCCAATGATGATAAGATTGTTCAAGTAGGGAGAAGACATCTTAATATATCTGTAAACGTCAATTAATTAATTAATAAATTCATTGACATACAGCACAATTAAAAATAAATAAATTATAAAATGGTAATTTATATCTTAGGTATAATTTATTTTTGTTAGTAGTCTTAGTTACGAAGCGTATTCATTAATTTCTTGGCTGTTAGTCGCTTAGCTCAGTGATCAGAGCACCTGACGCGGAATCAGATGGTCCCAGGTGCAAGCCCTGGAGTGAACAACTATTTTTTCAAGTGAATTTAATGAATGCACATTGTAACTGTGATTTTCCTATCTTTCTCTTACCTTGTTAAATAAATAAAAAAATATCTAATTAACCCTTTGACTGCGGGTCCCGAACATAGCCGGGACGCGACGCGGTGCCGCCAGTGCGGGTCCCGAACATAGCCGTTTTCAATATTTACTTGCTCTCTGTGACATCTGTACGCATTTATTCCAAACTTTTTTTGGTTCATTCGATAGATCCATCTTTCCTGTACACAGGGGAATTTTTTCGGCTAAATAATATTATTATAAACATGTCTCCTGATCCCTTTTTCATCGATCGCCCGACATCAGTCGGAAATTGGTGCCGCGCGCGCTTGTTGTGTGAGTGTTTATAGTACGTTCGCTCGGGTCTCAAGTACGTGCATATTTATTTGAATGTCGATTCATTGCTAAAGTAAACATCGTTTTATTCTTCACCGCGCTTGCAATTATTTTTTATTGTTATTGTTTCATTTGTCATTAAAACCGACCGAGATTTATATTTCATGTGTTAAGTTGGACTAAATGTTTATTTGGTGCTATATATACAAGTATATACCTAGTACTTGTTCTGTTGAATGCTATGAAGTGCGTATAAGGAACGTTAATTTTTATTGACATATTTATTTACGTTTTTCATAATGGCTCGTAGAAGTGATAATTTATTTTGGGAAAGATAAATATAATGAATTATGTTATGAATAGTGATTCAGAGGATAGTCATGACAAAAGCGATTCTGAAGAAGAATTACCATCTAAAAACGAGTCTGTTGAGCGGGAATCTAATATCGAAACTGATCCGACACCAAGTACGTCTGCAAGTGTACCGCGTCAACCCTCTCACGTACCACCTACATGGGAATGTGGCCATTGTGATCATTTTATCCACCAATTCAATCATTCTGATTCAGGTGTAAAAATTCATTTTGACCAAAATTGCAATGAATCTGATATCTTTTAACATTTTTTATCAGTCGATGTGATGGAAAAAAATAGATATCACAGTAATGTCATAAAGAGTGCCGATTTAAGACCTCACTATATACTCCGAAACTGGAAAAACGTGACAGTCGCTAAATTATATGTCTTTTTTGCACTGACAATGCTAATCGTAAGAAGCAAGAAGTTATCTGTCACTGAGTTTTGGACTACGGACTCTGTTTTATCGGTTAGTGTATATAATAATTTTATATATATATATATACGTACGTACTACTTATGCATTCATTATGTACTAACTAATTCAATTCTACCGATTTTTTAAAGCTAATCGGCGAAATTTAATAGATTCAGTTTTAACTGGAAAAAGCGGAAGAAAAGAAGGTTAAATACGCGACCAAATGCTTTCATTCCCCTATCACTGTCTATGTCAAAATAATAAGAAAAGTCTCACCTCTGGTTTCTGTATGTGATGTTAATTATCAGGAAGAGTAGGGCCAATATGATGCCAATAACGGAACAGCACGCCAGTACTGCATAGATGGTTATATTTACTTGGCTGTGCTCAATAATGTGGAGGGTTCTATCCTTGGGCGGATGCCTAAACAAAATACAACACGAATTAGAAGTTTTAGTCAATAAAAAGTACACAAAATTCTAAGAAATGAGTTTGGAATTTATTGTCTTTCTTTTCAGTAAAAAAAAAACTCCATTTTACGGCCACATTTAGTGTGTCGGTCAATAAGTGTTTACTCGGTTAAAACAAAATTCCGCCTTTATAACTCCTGCATCACACCTGTTCTCCTCTATGGCTGCGAATCGTGGCACCTAACCAGGGCCCAAGATGGCAGACTTCTGAGTGCAGAGAATAGGTGTCTTAGAAGAATTATGGGTGTGCGGTGGTTTGACTTTGTAAGGAACACAGAGGCGAGGCAACGGACACAGCAACCCTTGGTATCTACTGTCATCCGGCGAAGGCGTTTCGGCTGGCTAGGTCATATACTACGTATGCCTCCCGAGAGCCCTAACCATGCTTGCCTATTTTTAATTTTTTTAAATCAGGTTCTCGGCGTCCTGGTCGTCTACTGTTGACAATTCGTCGGCAGTTTGCGTCAGATCTGCGGGACGTGGACTTGACTTGGGAGGATGCACGGGAGCTGGCGGCCGATCGCTTGGCCTGGAGGCAGTTTGTGGATTCCATATGCTCCACATAGGGAGCGGATATGGTATGATGATGGTGAAATAAGTCCCATGTTATTTTCTTTTTTTAATTATTTATTAATTTTTTAACCACCTCAACAGGCTAGGAGGCCCAATTACAGAGGGGAACAACGTCACAAACACCCAGGCTTGAGAAAAATCACTTTTTGATTTTTTGAGTTCTCACCGGGAATCGAACCCGGAACCTCCGCATCGTGAGTCCAGCGTCTTAGCCATTACGCTACGGAGGCCGCCATAAGTAGTAAATGGCTAGTAAAAGCTAATGGAAACAAAAAGAAATAATTTGATTTTCATAAAGGTTTGTGGTGAGTGCAAAGTATGAAAGTACCTCCCACTCCATCGCATCGGTTCTCCCATTGAGAAATCCAGTCGGTTCAGCTCGGAGCAGTACTCTCCGACCTTCACCTCTCCATCGTTCTGGAACTGCTTCAGCAGGATTGATGCCTTGCGCTCGTTGTCATAGAAACGGACTGGACCCTGAGTTCAACACAGACAATACTTTATTTTTCCCGATGTAAGGTGTGACATTTTACTTATTTAAAAAGTATCAATGTTGTTTATTAAAAATATTTCAGACAAATCCATATAGAAACACAAAAATTAGCATAACATAACCCATCCCCTCCCTCCAATTGTTTCAGGAAGCAAATCTAATGGATATTAGACGAATATATTTATTACTATGTTTAAATTATGTATTTAGGCACCAAAACTTTTTTGCTAGAAGCTCAAATAGGTCTAGTCAAAGAAGAATCCGAGTGCTAGAAATTCCACATTGTAAATCACGACTTGCTCAGAGACATGCACATTTTATTGCCCCCAGTTTAATTAATTCTTTTTTAACTGACAATAAAATGCCATTGCAAATTTTCCAAATTTTTCATATTTTAAAAAATTAACACAAAGTTGGATACATAGTGTAAAGGTAGAGTCATTCTTACTATATAGACCATAACAATAACATAATCTACGTCATTTTTTATTTTACATATTATAATTATTTTCCTTCTTCTTCTTCCGGTATAACGATACTAATATGTTGTATTCTTTTTTTTTAACTATCTTGCTTACATTATCTGTTATTTTTCCATTTTTACATGACTTTATTTTTCTCTTTTGCACTGTTTGACTTTCACAGTATACCCACAAACAGGCTATGCCTTGGTGGGATTTTTGTTAATTTTTTTTAATGTATATGTGTTTTTATTGTATTTCTTTGTAAACAAAAATTTTTCTTTTGAAAATAAATTTTCCAAAAAATAAAAAATAACAAAACAGCAGTAAATAAAGTGACAGAACATTATAAATCGGTAAAGCTAAGACGATAAGAATAAAAAGTGGACGCACTCAAGACAGGATCAGGTCTACTTCAGTGAATGTTTAAATCTTGATAGACTTACATCAAAGAAGTCCAGATCCCGTCTTGAGTTTACAATACGACACAACGAGAGGCACGATCGGCCTAAGCGTTCGGTTTGTGACGCATCTATCTCTCTTCCACTCCATCGGCCGATGCGTCCGAGTAGAACATGGACTTGCTCGTACCGGTGGCAGCTGTCTAAATCGCCGCATAGAATCACGTGGATGCCTCGGAAAGGTTTGTCGTAAATGTCGTTACTCTCCATTCAAAACAAATATTTGAATTAACGAGTGCAAAAAAATGATAATTTATGGAAAAAAAAAAAATTTTCAATTAACTCCTGCTTTGTATTACACAAAATAATGATAAGTCAGTAATAATAATTTAACTCAATTCATAAAAGTATGCTATTTTTCATCAATGTTTTCTTATGACGTTATCACGTAAAATTATCGTCCGTAAACCGACTTTTTATTTTATTTTTAGTAGTTTCTGAGGCCAACTTCAGGGATGAATTAAACTTACCGTAACCCCTTCAAAGCTGATGTTCCTCAGAGCCTCGAGGAAGAGTTTCTCCCACTCGGGGTCCCGGTACTTGAAGTCCACCACCGTCTTGTTCCTGCGGACGTGCCTCACTCGCTGGGCCACATTCTGGATAGCCAGTGCGACGGCCCATATACCTACACCAAATAAATACTCCAATTTGTGTACAAGTGAAGGAACAGTAATTAAATCCCACGCGAAACGTTTTAAATACCTTTTAAAATGACAATTTACATCTCAACAGACACGAGTTAGGATGGGAATATGGATATCTAGTCGCTTTCAGGACTTAGTGTTTGATATCCATATCTGCCAAATATCAGGACTTGTATACATACAGTGGAATGTGAATATTCTCTGTCATCCATTGAGAAAAATTAAAAATGAACCCAGCCAATAAACGCCTAAAACCTGTAAACGCCTAGATTCCATTTTCTCTTCCAAACTTCTTGTCTATGCTGAGATGTAAACTGTTAAATGCAAGTCCGTAATAGGTAAGATCCAGTTTTTGTCTACAAGTATTTGGACACATTCAAAATGTTGTAAATAATACTTTTTTAGGTTAAAATTTAGAATTGCTTTGTTCAAAAAACATTATTATGTTTTTTTACAAATACTTCAAATAAACAGTAACTGTAAGGTATTTATTAATACTTTTTTATTGCATACTTACTATTCCAGATATGGTTATATCCCCAGTTGTAGAGAGAGGTAGCAGATCTGTAAATAAAAAGGTTTTTTTGGTTACTACTTTGAGATTCCTTACTCCTTAAAAATATATTACTCAGATTGATATTAAATGAGAGATGGTACAGATTCGGTGGTAAATAAGATGGGGTAAAAGGAGGTATTATTGCTATTGCTATTCTTTAAAAAAAATTATCACATCACTAAACTATTAACTAAAGTAGTCTTACCAGTCAGAATAGTAGACTCCAGGGATGTAGTCACCTCAGACTCGTTACAGTTGGCTCTCATGTCTTCGTGCTTACTCCACCACTGGTCGCTATAGGTTCCCATGATCAGCCACTGGTAAGCTCGACCGTAGATTCCTAACCTATAAATAAACAAACAAACAAAATACTAGTAAAGTGTTGCAGTAATAGACAGGAAATACAACAGGGATGGCAAATGACGTGATCAGGAGTGACGGTCGCTTCTGCTCGGTAAGTACCACAGTTTTTATTGCTATGACGATGCAAGAGCAGAAAAATGATGTTTGCAACAATTGTATCAAAACTTTTTTTTCTCTGTATTTCATAATTTTTGAGACTGATTATCTCTTAATTAATTAATTTGTAAGATTAAGTACTACAAATATTACCTTTTTTTAAAAAAAAAAAACCTTAATACAGAAGACTGCTGGTTTTTGTTACATTTTGATAAGGGTTTTTAATATCCTACATATTTTTCTTAAAATAAAAAATTAGAATAATCATTTATGTTTTATTTTCTTATTAATAATATGAAACTTCATTTAGATTTTTAAAAATATATAATTATTTAAATTTATTGAATAAATAGGTTTTAAATATTGTGCGCCTCTCAGGCGCACAATATTTAAAACCTCTCTCAGTTTATCTTTTCAGTACCATAAAATAAGGTTACCTCTCTAGGGTTAAGAAATGTTACCTGTAAGCCTCACAGAAGACCTGCACGGCCCACGACTCGTTGAAGTTCCCGAGGATGATGCGGACGTCCTTCTCCCTGAGCTTCTCCAGCGCCGAGCGGACTTCCGTGGCGAAGCTCTGCGTCTCCACCACTTGGAAGCCATGATGGTCCAGATCTGCCACCAGATGATTGTGAGCCTGGACCGAACAGACAGTCAGGAGAAAGTTTGAAGAAGGAATGTAGGACAGGATCATAATGATTTTCTTTTGACTTCCATTTGAGATGTTAAGAGCATGCTGAAAGATGAGGTTCAACCATTTGAAAGAGATGGTGGCAAACTGGTACGACATGGGCATTGTAAAATTGCCACAGTGTCAAACAAAAATGCATCAACTGAAATGGCAATTATGCGTATAAAAATTAAGCATTCTTCAACCATTAAAATGATGTCACTATAGAAAATAAACGGTTGTTTGTATATCTAGTGTCTAAAAATATAGGAGACATATTTTTGGGATTGTCCTTGCATTTAAAAATAATAACCGGATGGATAAAATTATACCTTATGATTATTGAAACCCATTTACAACTCAAAATTTTAATTTCTCTCAACCACGTGACTTACGGCCGCTTTCCATACGTATTCCTGGATTTTCTCCGTGGAATTTAACATTAGAGCAATGTTTTCTTCACACATTTTAGATATCGACCAGATGCGTGTTTGCATCATCTTATTTTTTAAATACTTTATTTGTTAAAGAAGATGTATAAAGTATTTAAAAAATAAGACAATACAATCACGCATCTGGTCGATATCTAAAATGTGTGAAAAAATCATTGCTCTAATGTAAAATTCCAGGGAGAAAATCCAGGAATACGTATGGGAAGCGGCCGCGTGTCACGTGGTGGAGTATGCTAAATTAAAATTTTGAGTTGTAAGTCGGTTTCAATAATAATAAGGTATAATTTTTTTCATCCGGTTATTATTTTTAAATACAAGGACAGTCCCAAAAATATGTCACCTATATTTTTGGATACTAGATATACAAACAACCGTTTATTTTTTTTAATAGCGAAATCATTTTAATGGTTGAAGAATGACTAATTTTTATACGCATTATTGCCATTTCAGTCTATGCATTTTTGTTTGGCACCGTGGCAATTTTACAGTTTGCCACCATCTCCTTCAAATGGTTGAACCTCATCTTTCAGCATGCTCTTAAAATCTCAAATGGACGTTTCCCAGGGTCGTATTTACCAAGGAGTAGCGTGGCTCATTCTGGTAGATGGTGCCAACTCTGGTCCAGTTGTAGTGACGCAGGAGGGCCAGGCGCGGGAGGTTGAAGGCGTTCTCCGAGGGGACGATGCGGAAGAAGTTGGGGAAGGAATCCTTTGTGAACATCGGGTGGGTATCGGCGTACGACAGCTGGAAGAAGGCACGAGACACAATAAAAGTCTATCTTAAGAATCTGGTTTAAAAAAATGGCGGTGTGTTATGTTTTATGTATTATGATGTAAACAAGAAGTCATGACAAATTGAGAGATTTCAGTGAAATTTCCATTGAATTAAATTTACTAGAATGGCTAATTCAAAGAGAGCTGTCAACATTTTATGCTCCATTTGTATTTTGAAGTAAAGAAAAGACAACTATATCTATCTTCCACTATCTAATACATTATAATCATTTTGTTTCTCTCTACAGGTTGAGATTGAGACAAAAATTTATTTATTTATTTTATTGTTTTTACGCCCATAGGGCTTTTACATAGACATTTTTAAATGATTACACAGTAGGTAGCTATTCATTACCGCCAGAGATGGCATCCAGATACTGTTCCCTAAAATGCACTAGATTTGTGTTGAAAACATCAATATTGTTAGTATACTTGTTAGCCAGTGCGTGCATTCTTCGTATCGGTGAGTTAGCACTGTAATTGGTCGATGATTGGCTACAGTAAAATAGTGCATTACTACGGGTAACTCGACCAGGCACTCGTATACTAATTAAATTTGTTAGTTGACAACAACAATCAAACATAGATTTGAATACTTTGAACGGAAAGAGAATCATTTAATATTCTTCTATTTTCTAATTTTTGTATATTCAAAAAGTTATTTAAAAAGTTATTATTTATGTTTACAATGGGAATATTTAATTTAAAATTAATAAAGCCAAAAAATTTATGTTGAACCCTGTAATAAGGAGACCAAATGACCGAATTGAGGAGACCAAATTGTCCAAATCTTGACATGACAAGGAACGGAAGAAAATAACTCATCTTTGTAAAATAAATACGCAATCCGTAGTGAGAAATCTTGACTAATAAGATTTTCACAGAAAATTTATGAAAAACTAGACCAAACACTAGATTTCAAGTAAATCATGAGAAGTCTTCATATTTTCGGTGAAATATCCCAATAAATTATCCAATTACCAGTGAAAAATCCTGAAGAAGGCGTTAGATTTACCACTCATGTAACAACTATCTCACATAATATTATACCTTCATTGGCTCGGGTTAGCACTTCTTGATTGATATAAAGCAATCATCTGATTCTATCCAATATATTTTTGATAACAGAGATTCGATTTTTGTCTACAGAGATCTAAATAAACTGGCTTAAAGGGATGCAAGGTGGAATATCATTGTCAAGTAGACTAAAGCTCTTCATGAACTATTTTGTAGTAAGAGATTCGATCACACTCAAATATAGAGATAATAATGTTACCTGCGTCAGGTGCCAATGTTTAGATGCCTTAGCGATGGGATCAGTGACGTGTGTACAGGCTGCCCCAAACAGCATCAGCTTATGTGGTCCGGAGTGCATCATGTCAAAGAATGACTTGACTCCCACCGCCGCATTGCACTGAAATATTCATTTATTTATTGAACATTACAAAATGTACAAAGTTTAACATGGTTTCGATTTTAGGACTGCCAAATAAGCTGGTATTATACATATTTTTTTTAACCTTCGCAAATGCCCAGGAGGTTCAATAATAATAACAGAGGGGACTCGTAATATCACAAAAGATTGATTTAAATACAATGGTGTTTATTCATAAAATGCTAAATGGTTTATAACCAGATTGTTTTATGACAAAGGTTCAGTTTAACCGCAACACCCATGAGTCTAACACCAGAATTAAAAATAATTTAAAGACAATGAATAGATCTAAGACATGTACTCAGAACAGCATAATGTACAAAGGATTCAAAAGGTATAATGAACTACCGGAGACTGACAAAGAAATAAATGGATTAAATGAATTCAGAAGGAACCTTAGTAAAATACTAATGTAATACAGCAAAGTTTCTGAGCCATAAGTTTTGGATACCACAACAATAACGTATTGCAGTTATACACCGTGTCCCACGATGAGACCGCGAAACTCCGGAGGGTGATTGTTTCATGGTATTCTGAGAAAAAAATCCTTATAAAGTTTTTTGATCCGGGCATTTTTAATAATTAATTTTAAAAAAGTATTAATAAAAAGCGACTATGTAATACAGGCTTCTGTTTTGAAATGCTAGCGGTGGCGGGGTGGCGGTGGCGGTGGGCGGGGAAGAGTGGGGGTCCGCTCTGGTCTTGCCTTGTGCGGACATTCAAAATTCGAATTTCATATCTGAAATTGGTGCAGGTCACGTGGTGTTAGCCAGTTCAAAATGGACGGTATTACACGCGTGAATTTTTATTCATATTTTAAATAATTTTTTAAGAAATTAGAATTGAGTTTTTTGAAAAACTTTATTAAGATTTTTTTCTCAGAATATCATGAATAATCACCCTCTGGAGTTTCGCGGTCTCATCGTGGGAAACGGTGTATATCAAGAATAACGTATTGCAGTTACCTTATTCAACCAGGAATCATGAGGTTTTTATTTGGAATGGTAACAAGAATAGAACCGCTTGCTGGAATATTCGTAAGATATTTTATTTCTTACACTATATACACGAAATTAAGAAATTTGAAATCAGTGTATACCTATTAAAACATAAAAAGCATCTTTGTGATCAGTTATAAATATTTATATTAAAAAAAATATATAAATTAACTATTATATTAGCTGCATGATTTTTTTTTATAGCTAAATAAAAATGTACAAACAAACACCCAGGCTTGGAAAATATCACTTCAGATTTTTTGTGTTATTATGAATCGAATCAAGAATCTCCGTATTTTGAGTCCAGTGTCTTGCCATTATGCTATGGAGACCGCCATGATTAGTCAACGAGTCATGTTATTTTGGGGGTGAAAGTATTTTTTTAAATCTTGTATTTTTTGTAGCGAAGTATGGATTTGGAAAAATAAGGATGAAAGTTGATTGAATGCAGTTGAAATGCGATCTCTCAGGCGAATGTGTGGTAAAACTTTGTTTGATAGGTGCACAAATGTTGAAATTAGAGCAGAATGCAAGGCTGAGATGAGCATTATCGACAAAATTAAGGAAGGTCGTTTACGATGGTTCGGTCATGTAGAGCGAATGGATGATGAAAGAACGGCTAAAAAAATATATGATGCGAAGGTGCCTGGATGTAGAAGTCATGGCATGATCAAGTAAAACAAGTGCTTGAAAGTGGGCATGTAAGAAGTCGGAATAATCGACGTGCCTGCATGAGAAGATGTATGAATGTGGAGGAAGCAAGAGAAGTATGCCAGGACAGAGTGGTGTGGCGTTCTATCCTCTCTGCCTACCCCTACGGGGAAATAGCGTAATGGTTAATTAGTTTATGTGATTATAATACTAGATAGTAAACTCCTGTGAAGTTAACTGAAGTTGAAGAGTAGTATTTCACTTTGTACTATATTATTTCATACTAAGCGATTTGTAATTCAGTTGACTTGCAGTACTTTGACAAGGAATTCCAGGAGAGTGTATAGATTCTATTCCATGCTGGGGATCAGAGCTAGGCTCCTGATGTCACTGCGACGTCTATAAATCTATTGTGATGGGTCCAGTTGCATTAGTTCTCGCCCTTTTGGCCGAGTGTAAAAACTGCAATCAAGTTATTTGGACCTGAGTATCGCAACTATATAAAGGCAGATTACGAAATTGTTAATGAAAAATTATCAAGTATTCAATGGGCAGATAAATATACAGTACGGATATAAACAAAAACTTAGAAACATTTTATGATACTATGAATATTTTTATAAATGTTTGTGTACCTCTCGCCATATCATTCCCTTCTAAATACCCCAGATGGCTTAGCAAAGAGTTAATAGATTTAACAACTAAGAAAAAAAGGCTCACTTAACTTATAAATTTTTAAAAAAAAACTATTCTCAAATTTAAGAGCTAAATGCAAAAAAATGTACGTAATGCCCACTTTATATGAGACAGTTTCTTGTTCAGAAAACTACACAGTTTCTTGTTCAGAAAACTGTGCAGTCTGTCAAACTTCTGTCAAAAGACACGCTAAATGTGTGTATTTTTGAAACGCGATTGTAAGTTATTATCGTATGTTTGCTCTCAGGAAATTGTATATTTAGCTAATTATGTATATATGTTATTGTTTTTTTACGTATTTAAAAGCATACAATAAACCAATGTCTATTTAAACGTTTACATAAAAAAACATTGACTGTCATGTCAGCTTAAATCTGACACTAGCACACAGTTTTTTTTTCATTCAGTTTTACCTTTATACGGGACCGTTTTCAGACTGCACAGAAAACTGTGTAGTAAACTGCGCCATATAAAGATAGCTTAAGTATGATAAATAACGTGGAGTCATCGCTACTTAATAACTTAAATGTAAATTATTTTTTCAAACACGTATCCGATATCATTCTGATATCCCTATTGAATGTATTATAAAAATACCTTTATTATATTATGTATGTAGCTTTGGTATTTATACTTACATTTGTTCTGTAAAAGCCCCATGGGCGTGAATAAATAATAAATAAATAAATAAACATAAGCAGAATAACACACCTCAGTGTCGTTCCACCACATGTGTAGCCTGTAGTTCCTTAATACGCCACTGTGCTCGTTCACATGGTCCAAGGCGAGCTTCACACTTGGCATTACACCTCTCCCTGGAAAACAAAACCATCGAAAATTCTGAACACTAATACATTATATAATATGTACTTAAAAGCAGTCAATCTACAACACCAATCTACAAGGCTACAACTGGAAGCTATATAGTCCCCAATTCCACCTCAACCCTAAGAAAAACTTCCTTCCCAGTAGGGTGGTTTCAGAATTGAACAAATTGCCAGGCCTAGTTGTCCACTCCACTAGGGTTCAACCAGTTCAAAAACCGTTTAGATGCAGAAGGCAGACAAGAAGCAGTACACAAGATATAGGCGCACCAGCAAAAGGTGCCTGCCTAAAATAGTATTAATAATAATAATAGTATTAATAATAATAATAGTAATATATTATTTTTAGTTCTGTTAACTTCTTGACTAATTTAAAAGGAAGTACTATATTTTTCGGACATTCTAAAAACATGCAAAAATCATTGATTTTTGAGATGTGTTCTGATTATTTTATTAGTAAATCGAGTTTAAAAAGAAGCAGTTTATCACACCCAAACTTGACTGGTCCACGCCTCGTCCAAATGGGAAGAACCCAGCTATGTAGACATCCTGTCTTTTATTCAGCAGGCCCTCCAAGTTGGGTTTCTGGCCAGAGACACCCACGGCAATACAGCACCAAGCCAAGATGGCGGCCACCACATTTGGCGGGAATCCCATCCTTAATTTTCAAATCCAACAGTCGGGATTTAGACACCTAAGTCTGTATCCATCGGGAGAGAGTTGCCATTTATATGCTGAAAAAAAGAAATAAGATTTTTAATACACCATGGGTTGCATTTAATCCTTCAGATACCTATATTGGTTATTAATTTAATACCTACCTACATTTAAAAAAAAATTGTTTTTGAAAAATATGTAATTAATACCAGGTAAAGTGTTTAAGAAAAAATATAAAAGAACATGAAGGTATAACCTGTTTGTGGGTGTACAACAAATTTCAGTTGTGAATTTTTAAAAACTCAATTTTTTTTTTACTATTTACATCTCAGCAGAGACGAGAAGTACGGAAGTGAATATCTAGGTGTTTACAGGACTGATTTGTGCTGTTGGCTGGGTTAAGTGGCCACTTGCTGTATTACAACATCCCCCATTCCGTCTAGTATTTGATATCCATAGATATGGATTCCAGATGCCAATTATCAGAACTTGTATATGTATATACAGTGAAATGGTGCGACGCTTCACATGTGAAAACTCTCTGTCATCTATTGAGAAAAACACTAAGCATTTCAGCCTTTTATAAGTGAGATTTTACCGAATTATATCACCTACTAGGAAACCGCTAGCCCGTAATGGGTAATAACCAGTTTTTGTCTACAAGTATTTGGACACATTCAAAATGTTTTTATAAAAAAATATATTTTGAAATACGGGTCTTTGTATTTTGATGGAGTGGGATTTGAACCTAGGGACTCCAACTAGAAAGTCCGCGACTCTACCACTAGAACAAAAAAAATTTCAAAATTTAATTTACTTCGATTTTTAACTCGATGCTTAATTTAACTATATTTTTAACTACAACATATTCTGCTGTCCAATCGGACTATAAACTACAAAGACGTTAAGTGAAAATAGCAACATTTTATCTATGAACAAAAAAGACGAAAAATTAAGCTTAAGCTTCTAGAATGAAATGAAGCTTGAAGAATGAAATGTTATGTTTTCAGACTGCACAAAAAACTGTGTTGTAAAACTGTATAGTTTTTTTTACGTCCAACAAAAAACTGTAAGTTGTTCATGTTTTCAGACAGCATTATTAGTCTTGTGGACTATATTTTTTTTGCACATAGGTTTCGCATACGCTTTCAATAATTTCGTACGTAAAATAATGTAAATCACTGCATAAAAGTACAATTATGTATTTACGTTACGCAAAAAAGGGAGATTTACTAATGAGTTATCATAATTATTCTCAAATATTTTTGTACTCATAAAAATGACAAGATGTGATGTGATTGTAAAAATCTCATAGAATATTTTAATGACATTGATTTCCAGTATGATTCTGGTTAGAAATTATACCAATTGCTTGTATTAAGTCGTTTTCAAAAGACGACAAAAAAATCTTGCTATGAAACAATGCGGCTTGTGTTTCCAAATAGGAATCAAGTCGAGGCGGAGCATCACACTTGCTAATTAGATTTCATAAATTAAAAAACGGTTTGTCTGAAATCCACAATAACCAATTTATAAGAATTTAAAAATAGGTATCGGATCAATGAAAAATTTAAACATTTTACTTGAGTTTTGTATAAAAATTCCTATATACTACGGTAAATCCTTTCAGAAAATCAAAAAAATATTTACAATCGTGAATATTATGATTGTACTTAGTAGATTTATGTATTTACCTGTAGAGAATTATTCAAAATCACGAACATTATCCCAAATTTTAATTCACAAATGTTCATCTAGCAGTCGAAATGCTTCAAAGTCATTAGAGTTACGCCGCTTAGCTGTCAAAATCACATATTTTCGCGTTGTGTGACAATTTATAAAGGATCAAAGTTGAATTGATCGATTTCTGGAAAGGCTTATTAAAAACTGAAATTGTTTCATAACACAGGTAGACATTTCGTTGCAAACTTGACACAAATATTGGGCAAAAAATTGACCTAAAAATAAGGCTCTCAAAATCCTAGATTATTTTCGTAAATCATAAATCCGCCGCTAGGGGTAGAAAGTAATAAAACACGATCGAATTATAACATTCACAGAAAAATAGACTTTAAAGTCCACCACATAAAGCCTAAATTCTTAAAAATTTTATAGATCACTTTAGTCAAAATGGCGATTGAATATATTATTATTATTGTGCAAAGCACACAATTTTCATCTTTATTTCACTACTGGTTTGATAGTTTATTAGAATTAAATTTGTTTGACAGTTTCTTTCGTTAAAAACGTTTTGATCCGGAAAATTTTTCATAATTATCTTAGGGCGTTGTAGAATCAATCTGCGCGCGCAATTTTCAGTACAGGGGATGTTTTTTTGGTGTTGTCAGCCCAAAGAAAATTGAATAGACAAAAGTACCCACATACCTATTTATTTATTTGATCTTAAAGTAGTACATACCTAATTTTTTAGGTATGTCCTAATTTAAACACTTTATTATTTTGTGCAAATAGAAAAACCTTAAACATAATTATTTAATATTACTTGCAATATATTTTCTTAACCTAGCCTTAAATTCAGACACTTTTTTATCTTTTTTATCTTTTCTGGTATTTATTTCTTATGTACTGCATAAAACCTGGATCATCATCGTTTTATATCCGCTCCCTATGAGAAGCATATGGATTCCACAAGCTGCCTCCAGGCTGAGCGATTAGTCGCCAATTTCCGTGCGTCCTATCAAGTCAAGTCCACGTCGCGCAGTTCTAACGTAAATTGTTAGCAGTGGACATCCAGGACGCCGAAAACTTAATGCCTTATAAAATAGGTACCTAACTATTGTAAAGGCTGGAAGACATTTGGGGACATTTCTAGACACCAAAAATTGATGCGTCCGTTGCCTCACCATTGTATTCCTTACAAAGTCAAATCACCGCACACCGAGAATCCTTATCCAAAGCTCTTATTTTATTTTTTAGGAGGGAGGAACTCATGCGTGAGAAGATGTATGAATGTGGAGGAAGCAACAGAGTTGTGTGGCGTTCTATCCTCTCTGCCCACCCCTTCAGGCGTAATGGTTAGTCAGTCATAAGAATTCAGAAATGTGGAAAAAATATACGAAAACTGCATTTTATTGAGGAATTATCCAAAAAAGTCCAGATTTAAACAATCACTAAAATAGACCGGATCTTGTCTCGTGGTAGTTCTTTATAATGTATACTTAAAATTTTGTCGTAGCTTTTATTTCCTTAATTGTATCTTATTTTAATTGTACCTGTGTATATATATGTGTTAGAAATAATTTTATGTTTGAAATGGACTTAAAGTCCGTAAACAAAATTAAATAAATTAAATTTTACAAAATACCTATCCGAGAAAAAAGTTTTACATTGTAAAAATTTCCCAAGCTTTCACATATTTTTCATAGGTGTCAATAACTTAACTTTTTCGTACTATTTAATTGTTTAAAAATCCCGCAGATGTCTCTATATTTCAGGACGCGTTTTCAGGACTGAACTGTAAATAAACATTTGAGCGTAAACATCGTACGAGTAGCTATTTTAAGGTCAAAGTACGTTGTTTTTTTTAGAAAAGTGTGTAGGTATGTTGAAGGACGATCAAAAATATTACGATCTGCCTTACTATTTCCTTTGTACGAACAAATTCATAAATAATCATGTTTTCTTTTGTGGATTTGCTGCGAGGTATTTCTGAACGATTGCTAAAAATATTCAGCTTTGAGATTACGCGATTTATTGCTTATTATACGAGTTTTTTTATATGCCACGTACAAATAGGCGTAGTAAATGTGTGTTTTTTTGTCAAAACATTGCAATTTAGATTTCGAAATCGCTAACACTGCAGTTTTTTTTATTATCGTCATCATTATTTTCCTCGTTCGCACCTAATGGTGCATAGGACACTACATATCGATACGGCAAGTATAGTGTGTATCTACACATCTACAGTATTTCCAAGCGTTTATTTTACTTTTGACACATGGGCGCCTATAAAGTTCCGTAATTATTGACAGGCAACCATAGACCGAAAAATGCAATACTTTATGTTTTTGTCTTTAGGATAGTGAAGCACATGTTCTTTAGCTCCGATATTTATCGATATCGATGTTTATTGAGTCTACTTATGCAACGAGGATTATTAAAGTTGATTTTTTCCATGAAAAAATATAAAATGTGATTTAAATTAAAACCTATTTGAAGTTTCTTTTGTAAAGAAATTATGTATTTTTTTGTAATATTTTTATTGAATAAAGACCGTTAAAAAAAAAAAAAGTTTTACGACAGCGCTTTCGTAATATAAACTCTGCTTTAAACGTCTGGGTATGTTTATAAACTACAAAATTTTTAGCAAAAATAAAACTATAAATATGTCAAATTGATTGAAACTTCTTCTAATAAAGTCGATTTTTATAAGAAATCGAACGCATTAGGATATTCCTAATCAATATATAATCGAGCTGTCAAAAGTAAAATAAACGCTTGGAAAATACTGTAGGTCATTTATTACGTGTAGCTTTTTATCATCATTTCCCTCACATATAAAAGTGCATAAGGCACTACATTGGCACTGCAAGTATATAAGTAGTGCATCTGGGTAATTTGTTACGTATAGTTTCTCCATTCAATTATAGTCCTCGATTTTTTCACTGGGAATAAGCACTAGAGCAATGATTTTTTCACACTTGTTAAATATCGGCCAGAAGCGTGTTTTTGTCTGGAATTTTTATTTTTAACTTCAAAGGGTTAGTTCGGAAAAAATACATAGTTTCATACTTCAAAATGTTTATATACATTTATCTTCTTCTTCTTTCACCACGTTCGCTCCTATGTGGAGCATGTGGACATGACTAGATCCTTCTAGGAGACTCTATTGCCAGCCAGCTATCTCGCCTGCTCAGGCCCGCCTCCATCAGCATCCGTAAGATGGTCATTGATAGTCTACCAGAACGGAGGGATCCTGCAGGCGTAAAGAAGAGACAGCTCGGGTTCAGGCTCTCTTGAGGCCTCCGGAGTACATGGCCATGCCAAATCCACCGCCGTATAATTATATGTATAATTATCTAAAAAATACATTTTCTTAAAATATTGCTTATTTTTTACATAATAAACAAATGCTTAGCCGGTTCAAAATTAATAAACAATTAGTAATAATTCCATTAAAAAAACTACATCCATGTAATCTTAAATGTATTTATTTATTTATTTTTATTGTTTTTACGCCCATAGTTCACGCCATTTTTTAAATGATTATACTTTGAACAGAAAGAGCAAATCATTTAATATTCTTCTATTTTCTAATGTTTGTATGATTATTATTATGATTATTTCTTCACAATACAAATGCAGCGCCTTATGCCCCATTGAGTGCGGATAAGGGAATTTAGTTGTAGTAGTACAGTAAGATCGACAGTTGAAAGGAAAAAGTAACCAAGTGACATATTTGTATAATATAACATCTTCCTTTCCACCGTCGTTAATAATACTAGCACTCGTGTTCCACATATTGCATAAGTTCAGGCGCACGCGATAAGAAATAATATTAGTTGGAAATTTAGGTATTATTGGTATCCCAACAGAGACAGAGATACTCTGGAAAAGAATGTGGATTATCTAGGCGTTAACAAGGCTTATGACCTGTCATTGGCTGGGTTGAGTGGCCACTTGATGTATTACAACATTCCCCATTCCGCCCATCATCTGATAACCGTAAATGACAAATTTTTGAAACTTGTATATATATTGAACTCGCGTTCGTAATATCACATTACAAGTGAATTTCTCACTGGTGACATCTGTTGAGAAGATTGTTAAGCAGCATTTTTGACAGTCAATCTTTATTGGTGTAGGTAAATTACTGGATTACTATTACCCATGCTGGGTATAATCTAGTAATTTGTCTACAAGTATTTGTGCACATTGAAAATGTTGTTAGAGGAAATTTAGGTGTTTTCAAAATTATATTTCGGATTTATTAACAGCCACAAAGTCAAACTATTTTCTAGCGAAAAATTGTAATCGATTTTTAAAAAACTTGATAAAATTTTCTTCCGCTAATTAATCTGGGGCGCTCTCAAATAGTTTGTAGCAGCTCTCATTTTTTGTTTTTATTTTATTTGACAGTTTCTTAACTAAAGTTGGTAGCAAAATTAAAGAAATAGTTATCAAAGAGCTCATGAATTTTTAGAGTATTAGCACGCCAGTTTATATTTTATTGTCTTTCTTTTCCGCCACAAAAATATAAACCCCATTTTGAGCATCGCTAACTTAGTCCAATACTTTTCGTATGGGACAAAACAAGATTTATCCTACGAGTAGGTTTGACGTGGGTCCGTTTCTTTTATAATTGAGAGCTGAGCGGTCTATTGACATGACATATCAAAATACTGATGCTAAAAAATGATTTTTTACATTAATTGTTGCAAGCGTACAAGTTCGCGGAAATCTCAAAATGTGATAATACAATGGAGTTATACTTAACATATTCTGTGTGTAAATATATTTTCGAAGGTAAATTAATAAAATACAAATAGAAAATTAACTCCCTGAAATTAACTTGCTAAATTAATGAATACTTGTTTCAAAACTCCTAAAAAAGTTTTTCAAATAGAATATTAAAACTACACAATAAACCAGTTTGTCTATTTCTACGACGAAAAACTCAACTAGGGTGACTGCTCTGTGGGAACAATACTCAGCCTAGTGATGGTAGTGTCGTGTAGTGCTGTAGGTGTGACAAGTAGTGTACAGTACAGCTTTAGGGCCTGTGTTTGCGAGAATGTATCACGGCATACACTACACTACACAATATTCGTGCTGTCAGGGCCCTCACCAAGCAAGCTAGGGTGA
The DNA here is from genome assembly GCA_022494985.1 of Micrasema minimum. Taxonomy (NCBI): domain Eukaryota; kingdom Metazoa; phylum Arthropoda; class Insecta; order Trichoptera; family Brachycentridae; genus Micrasema; species Micrasema minimum. The sequence continues at coordinate 53,346 of JAGVSP010001747.1, forward strand.
CTCTGCTCTGTGGGAACAATACTCAGCCTAGTGATGGTAGTGTCGTGTAGTGCTGTAGGTGTGACAAGTAGTGTACAGTACAGCTTCAGGGCCTGTGTAGGCGAGCATGTATCACGGCATACACTACACTACACAATATTCATGCTGTCAGGGCCCACACCAAGCAAGCTAGGGTGACTCTGCTCTGTGGGAACAATACTCAGCCTAGTGATGGTAGTGTCGTGTAGTGCTGAAGGTGTGACAAGTAGTGTACAGTACAGCTTCAGGGCCTGTGTAGGCGAGCATGTATCACGGCATACACTACACTACACAATATTCATGCTGTCAGGGGCCCACACCAAGCAAGCTAGGGTGACTCTGCTCTGTGGGAACAATACTCAGCCTAGTGATGGTAGTGTCGTGTAGTGCTGTAGGTGTGACAAGTAGTGTACAGTACAGCTTCAGGGCCTGTGTAGGCGAGCATGTATCACGGCATACACTACACTACACAATATTCCTGCTGTCAGGGCCCACACCAAGCAAGCTAGGGTGACTCTGCTCTGTGGGAACAATACTCAGCCTAGTGATGGTAGTGTCGTGTAGTGCTGTAGGTGTGACAAGTAGTGTACAGTACAGCTTCAGGGGCCTGTGTAGGCGAGCATGTATCACGGCATACACTACACTACACAATATTCCTGCTGTCAGGGCCCACACCAAGCAAGCTAGGGTGACTCTGCTCTGTGGGAACAATACTCAGCCTAGTGATGGTAGTGTCGTGTAGTGCTGTAGGTGTGACAAGTAGTGTACAGTGCAGCTTCAGGGCCTGTGTAGGCGAGCATGTATCACGGCATACACTACACTACACAATATTCGTGCTGTCAGGGCCCACACCAAGCAAGGTAGAGTGACTCTGCTCTGTGGGAACAATACTCAGCCTAGTGATGGTAGTGTCGTGTAGTGCTGTAGGTGTGACAAGTAGTGTACAGTACAGCTTCAGGGCCTGTGTAGGCGAGCATGTATCACGACATACACTACACTACACAATATTCGTGCTGTCAGGGCCCACACCAAGCAAGCTAGGGTGACTGCTCTGTGGGAACAATACTCAGCCTAGTGATGGTAGTGTCGTGTAGTGCTGTAGGTGTGACAAGTAGTGTACAGTACAGCTTCAGGGCCTGTGTAGGCGAGCATGTATCACGGCATACACTGCACTACACAATATTCGTGCTGTCAGGGCCCACACCAAGCAAGCTAGGGTGACTCTGCCCTGTGGGAACAATACTCAGCCTAGTGATGGTAGTGTAGTGTAGTGTAGTGCTGTAGGTGTGACAAGTAGTGTTCAGTACAGCTTCAGGGCTTGTGTAGGCAAGCATGTATCACGGTCACACTCGAGCTGTAAAATGTATTGATTTACAATTGGACAGGGCTGAGCCTGGTCAAATATTAATTAAAAATTTATTCTAAGTAATTAACAGTAATATAATAAAATTGTCAATGGTACATTGAAATAAATAAATACTTACGCGATGTCCATACCTCAAAAAACTATTTTTGTTTACTTTTTTAATGATATCTAGGGTATAGGGAAAATCAAGAATATTAGCTGTTGTGGATATTCGCTAACAAGCGGCATGGGGGGGGTATGTTGTAATACGTCAAGTGGCCACTTAACCCAGCCAATGACAGGTCATAAGCTGTAAACGCTTACATATCCATATTCCCGAATTTTGAAAAAAATATTACTTCATCTCTGTAGGGATATAAAAACTTCGGAGCATATGGACTCCACAAACTGCCTCCAAGCCAAGTTCCACATCTCGTGCATCCTCCTAAGAGTCGGGTCCACGTCCCGCAGCTCTGACGCAATCTGACAGCGGGTTGTCAACAGTGGACGTCCAGGACTCCGAAAACCTGATGCTTATAAAAATATGCAAGCATGGACAGGGCTCCCAGGAGATATGCGTAGATATGGCCCAGCTAGCCAAAACGCTTTTGCCGGGTGACAATGATTAGCGCTTCGAACAAAAATTCGCCAGAAGGGGCGCTTCAATACAAATTTTCAAAAAAAAAATTAATTAAATTTCATCACACCACTTATTATCAAATTCCACCGTCTTAAGACTCCAGCTCTTAGGCCAATACACGAAACGTCTGACTTAGATGTCTAGTGATGACGTAGATGCCTATTGATGACGTAGTGGGAAACTAGACACCTCAGTCACGGTAATATTTTTCAAGTATGGAATGTCACTTTTCTGAGATTCTTGTTTAAGGATTAGCGCCAGTTGCTATGCAATTTGCATAGCATTGAAATCATAAAAATCTTAAGTTTAGTAAGGAAATTCTAAAATAACAAATGATCATCATTCACTGCACTTGGCGTACTAAAGCAGTGCCCTATGCACCACTGGATGCTTTTAACTGAAAGTAATAGTAGAAGCAGTATGTTAGATAACTATGTAAATACATAATTATTAAAGTTTTTAAATAATTATTTGTTGTCAGCCCTGAATGTTCACAACAGTAGCAAGACCAATTCGGAACTAAATTCGTCATCTACTCCGGCTGCCCAAAAGATATTTCATTTTTCGGCTAAAATTATTTTGTACAGGCATCACATCCGATTCGAAACCACGCGAAAACTACCCTTATAGAAAACAATTCCTTAGAACCGAGGTGTAATTTTCCATACGCGGAAAATGCGACATATTACCTTCTTATCGAAAATGAAAAAATCATAAAAATATAAGATGAAAAACTAACCAATACATCTGGAATGAAAACGGCGCAAACACCGAATCAATCCCAAGCGAAAATAGGTTGGATTTAGACAGTGCATAAGATTCACATTTGCTTTCCATCATCAAATTAGCGCCCTAGAAGAAAAAAGCTGTATGAAACAAATGCAATGCAGGGAAATTTGAGCGGTATTGTATGTATAAATAACTCTTACATTCGTGTGGCATATTTTTTTATTGTATATTTACGAAGTTACCCCAAATTCTCCAAAAATTAGGACTGTAAAAATGAAGGAGGGAGAGAGAAGGCGGTAGTTTAATGTCCGGCTTTAAAGGGAGCGTGGTAGGGGGAGTGCTTGAGAGAAAGAGGAATGGCTATATGGGTCACAAATTCGGCTGTCATTATCGTGCAAACATGAGAGCCGGGGCCATGATTAGAGTGCGCAATTATTAAATATGTATTATTTTTAATTAATTAATTAGAGTATTGATTTTTGGAATCGCGGGCGTTCTCACGATATTATGATTTATTACTATGTATCTAGAACGTTTCAAAATAAGACCAGTAGCGTATTTATATCTACTACGCATGTTCATATCAATTTTTCTGAACTACACATCACACACTTTAGATCAATTTATGTACAGTGATGATGCATTGATTTTCATTAGGTTATTTTGAAAAGTTGTAAACAAACGTTTTTGGTGGAACGCATATTTTAAAAATTTTCTGCGTCTTTAAATATCAAATATCTTTATTTATAAAATTTGAAATAAATTGTGAATGAACTAAAAAGTAACAAAGTTTATTTAATTTTAAAAAGCGAGTGCAAACTCTAAATAGTTCATTCTCTGGATAGATGAAAACGTACGTTAAAATGTGATTTTAATAATAAATTAATTCATTATCGTTGTAATTTTTGTACCTACGTGTAAAACGACAAAAACAATCGGGAATAATATTTAAAATATAGAAAAAATATTTTCAACAAACGTGTGGGCGCGATTTGATAACACATAACTCATTCTTGATAGTTTTTATTTAACATTCAACGACACGATTGATAATTCAATAAGACGCCGAGATGCCTTCAATTAGAAATAAGGTGGGTGTAAATTAATCAATTTAAATTATTTATGCCATTTCATTGAGAAGTTTATAAAAATACTTTCTAGACGAAAACAAGCTAGCGTTTTCGTAGTAATATTTCTCGTTTAATTTAGACATTTTTAAAGGGAATTTTTCCTAAATGTCTAGCTATATGCATCGTCGCTACGCCTGCGAAATCCGCTAGACCTTTTTTTTTGTAAATATCGTTTTATTTAATATTCTATTGTTTTATTGAATATTCTATTGTTATAATACTAAATCCGACGTAAAGCTCCTTTTTTTTGTTTATTTGTTTTGTTACAGATAAAAGGTAGTTTTTAATAAAAACCTTTTTTTTCTATTTTCTGATTTTTTTTATTTATTTACATTACAGAATTTACAGGCGCAACGACGATTTGTATAACAATCAATGTACAATATTAAATCAGCACTATTTATTACAAAAATATATTTATAGATTACCACGGTAACATTAAAAGTATATTTAAGTGTGATGAAAAAAACTAAAAATACATGTTTTTAAATTTCTTGATTGATGTAACACGATTGCAGACGAACCACGCCACGGCATCAGATTAATCCGATTGTGTCATATTAAAACGTGGAAAATGTAACATTTAATTTGATTTAAAATATTACAAGTATGAATATGTTTTAGTACATTGATACTTACGGAATAAATATTTTATCAGATATTATTGATATCCCAACAGAGACAGAGAAACTCTTCTCAACAGATGACACCAGCATAGAAAATTTCAGTAATGCGGAACAACATAGACGAGTTCAATATATATCAGTTCCAAAAATTTGTCATATATATGGTTATCAGATGATGGGCAAAATGGGGAATGTTGTAGTACATCAAGTGGCCACTTAACCCAGCCAATGACAGGTCATAAGCCCTGTAAACGTCTAGATAGCCCACACTCGCTTCCAGAGTTTCTCTGTCTCTGTTGGGATATCAATAATATCTGATATCAGCCCAGCATGGGTATAATCCAGTAATTTGTCTACAAGTATTTGTGCACATTTAAAATGTTGTTAAAATATTTCATCGATTAAAATTATGCTTCTCATTAAAAAGAATATCGTCAAAGTCAATACCGCAAATAAAAAGTTTTCATTTAAAAAAGGATCAATATATCATATATGTATTTAATTTTTACTCGTATTAAAGTATACTAGCATAAATGCATTTCGTTGCAAAAAAGAAAATACAAAAGAAAGAGTTTTCGAAATTTGTAAAAATATTTTTTGTTAACTAAATTATATGTTTTTTTGTCTTTTCTGAACTTTTTAATCAATGGCTCATACGCGGTAATTGAACTTACACAGATGATATTATGTTATAAAACAAATGCTTATTTATAATCCCGTTGAAACCAAGAGATATTATATTAAAAGTAGTAATAAATACGCCCACGTTCGCTTAAATAGAATTTCTCGGAAGCATTATTTACGCAACCCGGAAATAAGGCCCGTGCACGCTAATAATGACCCACAGCTGACCCCCTAACGCCGCCGTGTATGTGTGTGTGTGCTCATATAATATTATAAACTTGATACAACACATGAGGGAGACTGCAATACGTCATCCGTCCCGCTCCCGCGTGCGGGACATGACCCCATGCAAGGGTGACCATCGGATCGGAAAATTTTAAATTAAATAATAAGTGCATTTATTTTACAGTATAAAATATTTTAATAATTTTAAAATATAAATGGAAAGAATAATACAGGTGGGAAGTGTGCACGCGCACGAATCATTTATCTATTTAGACGGTTATCTGCCTCCGAATATTTGCTTCATTCGATTTTCAACATTTCAAATTTTAAAAAAATGGAAGAATTTCAGAGAAGCGACATTCCATACCTGAAAAATACTACCGTGTCTGAGGTGTCCAGTTACCCACTACGTCATCAATAGGCAGATCTACGTCATCACTAGACACCAACATCACACGTTTCATATATTGGCTTAAGAGCTGGAGCCTTAAGACGGTGGAATTTGATAATAAGTGGTGTTATGAAAATAACCGTAGGAAGCGTGTATTTTTAGAAAATTTGTATGAAAACGCACCTATTAGTGAATTCTTGGTCGAAGGACGAAGTACATAACTGTTTGTCTTGCTAAATCCTTGACTTCCATTAATTTTTGTTCATAAATATTTTTTTCAAAGCAAGTTTCGTTACTGGGAAAACAAGTGAAGATATTTTTTTTATGAAGATTGGCTCAAGTGGTTTTCACAGCGACTTTTGCTACTGGAGATTAAGCGCTTTCCTAAGTTATTATCGTATGTTTACGCTCAGAAAATTGTTAATGATGTATGTGCATTGTACATTATATTATTTGTTTTTTTCGCTTTTAAAAGCATTCAATATATAATCAATATCCACTTACACGCTTATTTAAAAAATGTTTACTGTCAAGTCAGCCAAACGTCACGCCGACCATTTAATATTCCATACAGTTTTCGCTTTATACGGGACAGATTGCGGACTGTTCAAGAAGCTGTACAGTTTTCTGTCTCGTATAAAAGCGGGCTTAAGTACCTTTTCTTTTAGAAATTTTCTATTTAAACAATCAAATGTGATTTTATGTCCCGACTTAACACGAATGTTACGAGCAAGTCGGAACATGGAAACAATAAAGGTCAATCATTTTTTATGTCTAATATGTGAATATAAATAAAAAATAACATAAATAATTAACCATTACGCCACTTCCCCGATGGGGTAGGCAGAGATGATAGAACGTTACATCACTCTGTCCTGGCATTCTTTATTACCTCAATAGATTTCAAAATTAATGTTAAGGTTGTCGTGGTAGGAACATGGAAATTTAACTTTCTTTAGTAACAAATGTTTTTGAGAAAATGAGGATTAACGCATAGCGCTGCACGCTGTAGCGCTCATAGATATTTTTTTAAATATCTAGATGGATCCATGTGATCAGGAGGGTCCGACGCCTTGGCAGCGCAGGTGTAAAACTTTGAAACATACGATCACAATAGAACACATCTTTTCCTATGTCGATGCATACCATTTAGGCAAAGAATTCACAATGCACTATTTCTGCAATTTTTTTTACTTTTTTTTGCCCACTTGAAATAAGCGATCCATTTTTTCTCTACGTAGATGCCTTTTCCCCAGTCCCAATATTACGCAACACGTGGTATCCTCACAAAAGTTTCCCGTACGATTTACGCGCGCGGGGAAGGCGCCGCTCCACCGCCGAGCGAGCGGGACGGCCTTACCTAAGGAGGCACAAGTGTGAGAGCGACAGCCTAGTAATTTCGAAAAACTAGGGAAAGAAAGCTGCCCCCTTTCATTCGCCTGAGGAAAACGCACATCCTGAGATGCCGGTAGAATAGTATCGAATGTGCGGCGGCGCACCTGGACGCGTGCTCGTATCCCCCCCTTTTTCACTCAAAATAACATAGTACACATAACACAATAAAACATAACCTCAAAGAAACGACAAAACAAAATGGCGTGTCGATATTGTGACAGGTTTGACGCGGGAAACTGCAATTAGAATTTTAATGGCGGCACTCTTTTTGGGAAAGCATCAATTATGGTGACTTTTTATCATATTTCAATAATGAAAAATTATTTACATACTTTAAATAAGGTTTTAAAGCTTGTTTCGACATGTCATATGCTTGGGATTTTCCATTTATATCGAACAGGAAATGACTTCTGTTGTGCGTTGATCGTAATGAAAAAATATGAATTCTTCAAATTGTTTACATTTTATGAATGTTTTTACTTACTATCAGAAAATTTAATTTTACACGTATATTCGAAGCGTTTTATTATTTGAACTAAGATTTCGTGGGGAATGTTTTAACATATTGGAGAAATTAATTTGAATTTTTAAGTTTGTTGACGAAACGTCTATCGATCATCAAAAAAATTATCAAGACATTTGGTAATGCTGTCTTTAATTAGGTTCATGTATTAGATTTATTATGTTTAGTTTTAAGTCCATTTTTAAAAAATAAAAAAATGTTTAATTTATTTGATAGTTTAATTTAAACGTTAATGTTTTTAAACCTTGCCAGTAACAAAATTCGTAGTACGCCCGAAAACTGGTGAATTCTATATCATATTTAAAATTGAATGTGAAATATGGCTTTTTAATTTGAGCTTGAAAAAAAAAATTTTTTTCTTCTCACAAAAGTTTTCATAAGCACCGCAGATTAAGTGAAATTGCACAAATTCTTATTAAAATGCGGGTTTTTATTTTGTTTTCTTAATGAATAGTATCAATTTGACATATTAAAATTGATAAAAATGAAGGAAAATTTTTCGAAAAAAATTATTAACTTCTTACTCAATTTTCTCGAAAACAATGGGTCAAATAAAAAAAAATCTACTCCAAATCGACTCTAAATATTATATAGATTCACTGACTTCATGCTTGTACATCGAGTTGTTCCTGGGTGTATAATTAAAAATTAAAATATATTAATTTTTACTAAATTTTAATAAAAATTTTATTTAGTCAAATTAATACTATTAATAAAGAAAACAATAGCAAAAAACCTAATTTTAATAAGAATTCCTGTAATTTTACTTAGGAAGGTACTTACGAAAGCTTTTACGAGAAAACAAAAATTTTGGGCTCATAGTTAAAAGTCACGAATATTACATAAATATTCGACTCTAAACATAATTTAGATTCACCAGTTTTTGAGTTGTACTACAAATTTTGTTACTAAGTGTGTACGCACCTTTTCAAATAGATTTTTTTAGTTTATTTTTAAATTTCTGTAAATGCATTTAAAAAGCCCTCTTTTCGTAGATTCTTTTTAAAAATGATTTAAATAAGTTGTAATGCAAGTGTGCCAGGATGTAGAAGTAGAGAAATTCCGATTAAGACATGGCATTATCAAATACAACAAGTACTTGAAAGTGGACATGTGAAAAGTCATTCTGCGTGCGTGCATAGAGAATAGTATGAATGTGGAAGAAGAAAAAGAAGTGTGCTAGGGCAGAAAGGTGTGGCGGTCTATCCTCTATGCCTAAACCATCGGGGAAATGGCGTGACGATTAGTTGGTTGAAGATAGATAAATATTATTTTATGTTACCAAGTTAGATGAGGTCTTATGGCGCCTAACTCAAGGCAAACTGCTAACCATGTGAGTTATTTTTATTACTAAAAATATTTTTTTTTTTTTTTATTTATTTATTAATAATAAATTTGTTTACATCAAAATACATATTATGTGAATACAATTTATCAGAAAATTACAAAGTAACATAAATACATAGAAAAAGATTTTAATTTTTTTTTTTTATATATATAAACAAAAATCCCACAAAGGCATGAGCCTGTTCGTGGGTATACAAAAATGTCTGTTAGATGCTCTTATAATATTGGCAATTAACATTATACAAGTTTTTTTTTAAAAATTAAAAAAAAATTATAATATAAGTAAAGGAAGAGGGGAAGAAACAGTATTTACATAATATAGATGGTTAGAAAGAATTTACTTTTACTTAGATGTTCCTATACTTTTAAATTTCGTTTTTTTTTTGTGTGAATACTAATGAATATCTGAAATTTTACTGTGAAATATTTAAACAATTAAAATTCAAAAGATTCCTTGTAAAAAATACTTGTAAACGGAGCTTATAAAAATTGATTGACCGCAAACGGATGCTTTAAAAGCACCCGTCTCCTAAGCGCACAAAAAGGGTCGTACTGAATATATAGTTGATGCGTAAAACCAGAGAAGTGGCTATGTACTTTTTTTCTATTTTAGGCGCTATTACATCAAAACTTTGTTAAAATGCCTTGAAATTAATAGACGCATCCTTCCACATAACGACCTGACCGCGATAACGACATTCAAAAAATTAATTACGGACATAATAATGATTTAAAAAATCTAATTTCTTTTATCGTATCTAAGATTATAAATCACCATTTAATTTATTTTTTTAAAAATTGTTCCGAAGCACATTGGACAAAAATTCAGCACAGTTCGTTAACAAATCTTATGATAAACGGATTAATTGTTTGACGGATTAATTGTGCCCAAGATTGAAAACAAATACGGACAGAGTATATTGGAATATTTAATTCCTAAAATTTTCAATATGTTGCCAATGAAATTAAATCATGAATTAACGTGAGTAAAATTATTTTTATACTGAGAGATTGGTTAGAAGACAGAACTACTTTATATTGATTCACCATAATTTTTATGTATTAGTTTTAGCAATGCATATATTTCTCGTATCTCTATCTTTTTTTAATTTTTATATTTTGTAAACTTTTTTTAATATTTTTAAATTGAGTTATTTTTCTGTAACTTTATGTTGTTGTATATATTTCTATGATAAATTAATATTTTTTTGTTAATGGTCCCCAATGACAAACTACAAAAACTGCGGTTTATTGGGGCGGCATTATTTTTATGTTATGATTAATCCCTAATAAAGACTCTTTAAATAAATAAAAATAAATAAAAAACAACATTTGTAATGCGTCCAAATACTTGTATAATGGGAAATGTTGAAATACATCAATTGGCCATTTAACTCAGCCAATGACAGGGCATAAGTTCTGAAAACGCCTAGATATCCACATTCTTTTCCAATCTTCTCGTTGAGATGTCAACTGTTATTTAAATCTTATAATGCTTGAAATATCACTTTAAAGGGCGGGGGGTAATTTAAGCAGTAGGTACTGCCTAAATTAGCCCACTTTTTACTTTACATTATGAAAAATCTACGCGCGCTTTGGGGCACAAAACCTCCAATGCCCCACCAATCTTCATACTAATGTTTAAATTTTTAATAGTGCTATAAAAACAAGCCCATTTTACGTACATTAAAAAAAATCAAAACAACGGAGTTCTGGTACCAACCCTTATGTATGGTAGTGAAGCGTGGTGTTGGAAAAAGGAGGATGAAAGTAGACTAAATGCTGTTGAAATGCGATCTATGTGTGGTAAGACTATGTATGATAGGTGTACAAATGTCGAAATTAGAGCAGAGTGCAAGGCTGAGATAAGCACTATCCACAAAATTAAGAAAGGGCTTTTACGATGGTTTGGTCATGTGGAGCGAATGAGTGATGAAAGAACGGCTAAAAGAAGTTTGAATGCAAGTGTGCCTAGATGTAGAAGCCGCGGAAGGCAGAGAAAGACATGGCATGACCAAGTACGTCAAGTACTTGAAAGTGGTCATGTGAAAAGTCGGAATAATCGGCGTACTGCATGAGAAGATGCATGAATGTAGAGGAAGCAAAGGAAGTCTGTCAGGACAGAGTGGTAGGGCGTTCTATCCTCTCTGCCTACCCCTACGGGGAAATGGCGTGACGGTTAGTTAGTTAGTTTAAAAAAAAATATTCTTTTAAAAGCGTGATGAGTTTAACTTAGTTAAATGCAACACAGTGGAAACGCGTTTGGCTACAATTCATGAGGTTGCGGGTTCGATTCCCGTAGGGGGTCAGTATGAAATATTTATTTACATGCGATTTTCATTTTAATATTTCATGCGTGATACCTTGGACTGGTACTGAAGCGTAAGACAGAGCATCCTACCTTCATGTAATGAAAATAACCAAGATACACTGCACTTGGTGTACCGATCCAGTGCCCTATGCACCATTATGTGCGGATAAGGGAAAAAACTAGCAGTAGACATATTATGTTAAAGCAGCGTTTAAAAAACGGATAATTATATCGATCTTTTTGTAATAATAAATATTTTTAATAATTCCCATAAATATTATTTTACGAAAAATGGGCATTTTGTTTTCCAAACTTTCTTAGTTTTCCCAATGGATTCACGAACCGCTACTGCTTACCTGGATAAAAAATATCTTTTCAATTTGAAAAATGCCATTTTGAAAACGCCGCCATTTTTGTGATATACAATATTCATCACGACATCGCGTTCGTAAATTTGGGGGATAAAAAATACCCATGTATATTTCCGACATCAAAATATGCTTTTCATCACACAAAATAAGTTCCTTGTGTTTATTTATCATTATTATAAGTTGAGACGCCATTTATCGAGTGATGTGTACATACGCATTTTACTAGTTATGTCAACACAAATTTCCAAATCTAATACCGCCGTGTCCTTGCAAAACACTGTATCTTCAAAACGAGAATTTAAAAAAAATAAAAAATAGTCACTTATAGAATAGGTATTTACTTGGTAAAACTTAATGATTAATCATTATTGCAAATAAAAAATGGTTTATAACTATGACTACTGTCTACAATTATAAAAATCTACGATTTAAGATTCAGGGGTGCAATTCTAGATGTGTGCCGATAAAATATATCGCATTCATTCGTTATGTGACGTAAATCATTTATCGCACACGTCACAAATGCGTGAAACGTAATACGTCATAATATGACGTAAATCATTACCTAAATGAGGAAATCCACTGCTACCCGGAATTGAATTTTAAAAATGATTTCGTGTAGACGCGAATATTTAAAAATTTTGAAGTCGGATTAAATATCTCAATAATTTACCCAAAAATAAATAAAAAATTATGAAAATAGCATTCATTTCAAAGTCTTAAACAATGACGTCACTCCTTGTATCTAAGTGTAGTGTTTTCCGTTTCCGTTTTTAAAGATGGCCGCCATTCACTCTCCCTAGACCAGCTGTTGACAGTTTAAGTGACAGTTGGCTGGAGAAATCGTTTGCATAGATTTTTGACAGTTTTGTTATTGGCTGGAGAAATATGTTAGCCGTGCCATGCCGTTAGCCGCCCGTTTTATGACGTCACTCCTGCAAAAATGACGCACTTGGTACATAGTAGTATTTGGCGCGGTATTTGAAATGTGCTACTTTAAAAAATCGTATCTTCATCAATAACTTATAATAAAATATCAAATATTTTTTTTTTGCTTAGTTAAATAGTACGTTTATAGAAAAAAAATACTTGGATTCCCTCATTATATTTGATATTACCTAATTGTTTTTTTATTAAAAAAAAAAATAAATACTCACTTTATCGCTTTAAATCATATTCTAGGTATACGCGTCACAAACGCTATACATGATGTAACAAAACTTGTAGTACAACTTGAAAATTGAAGAATCTACATCATATTTGGAGTCGAATGTGTAGGATGATTTTTCAACCTAAGCTTAAAAAAAATGTTTTTTCTCCTTTCAAAGCTTTCATAAGTACCGTAGATTAAATTAAATTGCACAAATTCTTATTAAAATACGGTTTTCGCTATGGATAGCATTAATTTGACTAAATAGATGATATTCTATTTAGTCAAATTTAGTGATAGCTTTTGCGGTTGCGGTTGCAGGCCCTGTGGCTTGGAATGCTCTCCCACCAGAAGTGCGCAACTGTGAGAGTGAAGTGATGTTTTGAAAGAAACTTAAGACCTATATGTTCTCAAAATCTTTTGATTAATTTTGATAATGGTATTTTCTACTCAGAAATTGAGTTTTCACTCACTTTTTCCCGAGCCGTTAAATTCAATATTTGAAGCGCCCTTGAGGTATATTTATACGAAAACGGCGCTATATAAATTATCCACAACAATAATAATAATCATCTGGTGACAATATGTAAAAAAATCTTTTAAAAAAATCAACTTCTTACTGAATTTTTTCGAAAACTATGAGTCAAATAAAATAAAAAAAAAATTCTATGAAATCGACTCCAAATATGATGTAGATTCACTGGTTTCCCGCTTGTACATCGAGTTTTATTACATGGTGTATTTAGAATACAGATATAATAAACTATGCGATTCGGGCAACGCTACGTAAATATATTTTGAATATATATATATATATATGTGTATTGGTTCTTTAGAAATTCGTAGATGGGAGAAAAATATTTTCTAGATTTTTTCTGATAAAAAATAGTCTAATATGAAAAAGACTAATATTAATTTGAACCACCTCTTGGTACATTGCCTTAATAACCAATCATTTACATAAAGGATATCATCAAGTTAGTCGTGAATAACTTCTAATAAAAAATATTTTATGGTAATTATAATAGATTGCTAGCAAAAAATATTCTTAGATAACATTTATCTCACGTTATCCTCTCTTTTCGTATTTTTCTGAAGACATAATATGTAAAAAAAAAATCTTGTACAGTTGTCACAAAAAGGTGATTATTCAATATTTCATACGTGATACCTTGGACTGGCGCTAAAGCGTATTGATCATCTTGCCTTAACAAATTATCAACATTTGCTGCACTTGGGTAGAGAGTCCCATACAACATTGGGTTTGGATAAGGGAAAGCAGGAAAAACCATGCCATGCGTATAAAATTTTAAAAATTACCTATAAAATTGGTAAAACTACGTTTTTAACTTTAAAAAAAATCCCTTTTTTACAATTCAAAAATGTTCAATTTGTATGCAAAAAAAAATGCGTTCTTGTAATTTTCGTCAGGTAGTTAGTTATTTTTTAAAAATTGCATTAATTAATTTAATATTATTATTTTATTGTGTTGTGCACTTAATTAGTGCTATGTTATGTATATTATCTCGAAATATTAATGTCAATTTAATATATTTAATATATCTGTGTGCATAATTAAAATATCAATAAGTTTGATAAAAAGTTTAGTTGACTGAGGGGCGATAGTAGTCATAATTGCGATAGGAATTTCGTTAAAATCTTGCGATATGTATTCGATCGTTTAGCTCAGTGGATAGAGAAGCTGACCGGTGGTCAGAAAGACCCAGATTCAAATCCAGATTTGATGAATGCACAAAGCAATTATGATTTTTCCAATATTTTTCTTGATTTATTAAATACATATTGATTAAATTATTGAATTATAACACTCCAAGAAAACGCTTCAGTTTTTATTTTTACATTTCATTTTACAAATTTTGATCACCAAGGTTCGTGGAGTTTACGACTTTCAGGATACGGATTAAGTTTTTCTGGGATGTTTTGCCGTGTTTTTTTTCAGATAATATTACTGATATGAAAATACTATGAAATTTATGTTAGAAGTACTCCAAATTTTGTGCGCTAATTGCGGATCGGTATCCCTTTGCACTTACTTACTACTAGTATTACAGCTACTTTCCCTTATCCGCACCTAATGGTGCACAGGGCACTTCATTGGTACACCAAGTGCAGTGTATCTTGATCAATTTTATTACATGAAGGATGATCAGTCTTACGCTTTAGTACCAGTCCAAGAGTCCAAGGAATCACACATGAAATATTAATATGAAAATCACATGTAAATAAATATTTCATGCGCACTAATTTACACAGACGATAACTTATTTTAATAATTTCTTTATACATTGTAAGGAATTATAAACATAGCCAGCAACCTCTGTTGGTGTAACTTAACAACTTGCCGTGCTTTTTTATGGGACTAGTCTATTGCTAAATCCATAGATATGACAACAAGATGTAGAAAAAGAGCCGAAGTGGGAAATCGGGGACACGGTATAAAAGGCTGATGATTTTTTAAATATAAAGATGACAAAAATTGTTATTTATAATAGTTTATGAAATTTATACAGTAGGTTAATGATAGGTCAGGTTAAATAAAATAATTTAAAATCAAATAGATTTTTAAAAGCGAAAATTGACAATACATAATGAATGCGTAACCCAATGAAGGCGTATCAACCAATCACAGAGAGTAAAAATGTTTTGAAATTTTGACAGCCTGCAAGGCAAGTTGTTGAGTTACACCAGGGGCGCAAGTAGTTTGTAATATTGAAATAACATGATACATCTACAAGGTAAAACTGCAAGGTTTCACGCAAGGAGGTCGTACTATAATAATAATATGGAGTGAACATAAACTGAGATAGTTGTCGCTTACATTTATCAAAGGAAAATGAATCATCACGACGGAATTTATTTACCAACGGAACGAGTACTTTTTATTGACATTGATACAATTTTATTTAACATACAAGTGCTTTACTATAAATAACAAGAAACTTATTTACAAAATAAATATACCTATACACTGTGTAACAAAACTCGATGTACAAGCGGGAAACCAGTGAATCTACATCATATTTGGAGTCGACTTAGTTTTTTTGTGAAAATATTTTTTTTTATTTGACCCTTAGTTTTCGAGAAAGTTTATTAAGAAGTTGATTTTTTAAACTATTTATTGTTAACAAATATCGTTGATTGATATGGCATTTATTTTGTAGAACTCCATGACATAACGATTTTTTTTTCTCTACGTAATTTTATTATCAAGTTAGTGACAATTGTTTCGCCTTGTAAGGGCATTATCACAGTTTGATAATGCCCTTACAAGGCGAAACAATTGTCACTAACTTGATAATAAAATTACGTAGAACCAAAAAAGTCGTTTTTTGATTTTAACATAAGATTAACATATATCATTTATTTAGTCACATTAATTTATTTATTTGATCTTAAAGTAGTACATACCAATTTTTTTACGTATGTCCTAATATAAACACTTGATTATTTTGTGCAAATAGAAAAACCTTAAACATAATTATTGAATATTAGTTGCAGTATATTTTCTTAACCTAGCCTTAAATAAAGACACTTTTTTTTCTTTTTTTATCTCTTCTGGTATTTCTTCAAGGATTCTACTATTCATAAAGGAAACAAAATTTAAAAAGCGCATTTTAGGAGGAATTTGTGCAATTTCACTTAATCTACATTGAAAATGCCCTGACTCGACACGGATTATCTAGTGAGTCGGGGTCAGTTTCATTTTTGTCATTTTTGACATCACAGTCATCACAGTTGTCATTTTTGTAATTGTATCAATATGAAATGTGAAATGTAAATAAATAAATAAATAAAGTCTACGGTAGGTACTAATGAAAGCGTTTATAGGAAGAATTTTTTTTTCAAGCTCAGATTCAATAGCCAAACCATTCGACTCCAAATATGATGTAGATTCACCAGTTTTCGGGTTGTCCACGAGTTTTGTTACACCCTGTACCTATAACATACGAATATAACATAAATATTGTATTACAGTAAGTTATAACCTGATTATAAAAAATACTTTAATTTCGTATAAATTGACGGCCTGGCCTACAATATAATAATGTGTTTTAAACCACGATTTCGGAGAAATCTTTTATGGATTTTCTGTCATATTTAATCATATTGCAAAGAAAGAGAGCCTTTATGATTACCGAGTGAGTAGTTTTTATTATTTTTTTTATTATCATATTTATTTAGCACTATATAATTTTTACATAGACTAATATTATTACATTATACTTAATAATTTTTTTTTACTAACTATTCTTATCCTACCATTATACAATTTTCAATTTATCTATAACATAATACCTACCACATTTAGCCCTAAATAACTTTACATTTTGTTCATTTCTTATTTCATCTGGAATCTCCTCATACATTTTAATGCCCTTATACATGGGAAAATTGTGTGACATAGTTTTTTCTTTTCTTTTCTAATCTTATATTTTTTGAACCTCTTGTGAAAATATGTGCATATTATTATGAAAAAAAGTCATTGTTTTTTCATTTGTTTTGCAAATATATTGGAATTATCCCATTAACAATTTTGTTAATTTCATTAGCAACATTATATTAAATTCTTTGGTCTACTGACATAATATTCAAAAGTTGAATAATTTTTTTAAATGTTTGTTCTTCTACTGCACTTCAATATGATTCGCATGGATTTGTTTTGCAAAATTGGTATTTTTTTTTAGTTTTGGGTAAAATTTGAGTGTGTTTAGCGCTTCGATTTTACATCATTATCTTATATTTCTGTCATCCTAGGGTGCGATTTACTTTGCCGTTTCAATTTCTTTTGTATTTTTACTCAAGTCAAGTAAATATTTTTATGTAGTAATTACTCGAAACTGTCTCTGCGGGCTATTACCGGCCTCCTGTCTGTACACTATATTTATTCTCCAGCCATTTCCAAGACAAGGAGAGCGTTGCTTGACATACAATGACATTTCTGGTCTAATGTCAAGTTAGTGACATTGAAATGTCAGACCGCGCCGTAACGACCCATCGCTGGACAACAGGTGTTTACACAAGAAGTTGACAGTAGTTGCCGATGATCGGGCAGTTGACAGTTGCCATAATTTGACAACGTAGTTAAAGATGAGGCGATAAGTTGTGTGATTGACACAACAAATTTGTACAGACAAATAATTTTTAAAAAAATACAAATAAATTAAAATTAAAAATCACAAGACGATAGGTGCAAATATTGTTTTATATTGGTTAATAAATAAGCGAGATACACAAATTTTGAATCTAGATTGAAAAAAAAGATTAAGGAAAATTGCACGAATTCTTATTAAAATGCAGGTTTTGATTTGGTTTTCTTAATGGATAATATTAATTTAA
Source organism: Micrasema minimum (assembly GCA_022494985.1). NCBI lineage: Eukaryota > Metazoa > Arthropoda > Insecta > Trichoptera > Brachycentridae > Micrasema > Micrasema minimum. The sequence goes on from JAGVSP010001747.1 coordinate 71,529, forward strand.
CTAAATAAATGGTATTTGATAGCAATTTGTAAAAAATTATCGAAAACAAAATTAACTTCGTATATACTAAATTTTTTCGAAAACTATGGGTAAAATAAAAAAAATAAATAAAAGCGACGTAGATTCGCTTGTACATCGAGTTTTGTTACACCATGTACAACCGGCCAGGAGGCCCAATTACAGAGGGGAACAACGTCACAAACACCCAGGCTTGAGAAAAATCACTTTTAATTTTTGTGTTATCACCGGGAATCGAACCCGGAACCTCCGTATCGTGAGTCCAGCGTCTTAGCCATTACGCTACGGAGGCCGCCTATGTTTATAAAAACCTCGATGTACAAGCGGGAAACCAGTGAATCTACATCATATTTGGAGTCGTGACTTTTCAATCTGAGCTTTTTTTTTCTTCTCATAAAAGCTTTCATTAAGATTAAGTAAAATTGCACAAATTAATATTAAAATGCTTTTTTTTATTTTAATTTATTTATGGATATTATAAATTTGAAAAAATACATGATATTTTATGCCAATTTGCCAAAATTTATCGAAAAAAAAATCAACTTCGTACCCAATGGTCAAATAAAAAAAAATTCTACAAAATCGACTTCAAATATAATGTAGATTCACTGGTGTCCCACTTGTTCATCTAGTTTTGTTACATCATGTATTACAGTGCATTTTTATATAAGTAGGATAAGAATAGTTACGAAAAAAAAAATTTGTGTAATGTAATAATATTAGTCTATGTAAAAATTATATAGTACTAAATAAATGTTATAATAAAATAAATAAGTATTTAATGTATATTATTTCAAATATAATAAAAATATATCGACGCCTCCTACGTATAATATCGTAACCCACAAATCGTCGATTTTGAGTTTTTGGTGGATTTCGTCTGTATTTAACTATACTTATCTTCAATTCTACCAAAACAAAAAAAATATTTTGCCAATAATAAGGGCTTTTTTAGGGCGTATTTTGTCGTAATCTACAACCAATGCATACGATCGAAAATATTTTCAAATGCTCCTCCTGTAAAATCGCATACAAGCGTCCACAATATGAGTTTATTATATCTCATTATTATTATAGCCATAGAAACTTCTGGATAAAAATAAGAAAAATTGCTGACCGTTCAAATTAGGAACAGTATTGGTTAGTGCTGCCAGCACCCTAAATTTCCAAAGTAAATAATTAGGCAGTACCTACCTACACAACATTAGAGCGGGGGATATCGGAGCACAAAAGTACCTACCGAATAGAAACCACCTACATCCCTATATTTATTTTTATCTATCTGACAAGTGCGTATGGGGGACAGTCGTTATCAACGTACGCATGTATGTGTGTAAATGTTATGCGTGATGTTAGTGTGTTGGTGTATTTTAAATGCGGTGGTTTTTCATAGATTCCTTGATAACAGTTCAAGCGCTTTGGCGCGCTATTTTAACTAGTATTATGCTAAATAAAAAAGCATAGGTGCATCAGTAGAATTAGTATGTCACTTGTATCGCGTTTATAGTAAAATGTTTTTAATTGGCAGTGCATAATGGAGTTCTGGTACCAACCCTTATGTATGGAAGCGAAGCATGGAGTTGGAAAAATAAGGATGAAAGTAAATTGAATGCAGTTGAAATGCGATCTCTCAGGCGAATGTGTGGTAAAACTATGTATGATAGGTGCACTAATGTTGAAATTAGAGCAGAATGCAAGGCTGAGATAAGCATTATCGACAAAATTAAGAAAGGTCTTTTACGTTGGTTCGGTCATGTAGAGCGAATGGATGACGAAAGAACGGCTAAAAAAATATATGATGCGACTGTGCCTGGATGTAGAAGTCGAGGAAGGCCGAGAAAGACATGGCATGATCAAGTAAAACAAGTGCTTGAAAGTGGGCATGTAAGAAGTCGGAATAATCGACGTGCGTGCATGAGAAGATGTATTGATGTGGAGGAAGCAAGAGAAGTGTGCCAGGACAGAGTGGTGTGGCGTTCTATCCTCTCTGCCTACCCCTTCGGAGAAATGGCGTGATGGTTAGTTAGTTAGTTAGTTAGTTTTAATTTTATTTGTACGTGGGTGAAGCTGAGTTCCAACCGTCCATGCGCTTTGCAGCTGCAAGAAGAATTGGAGTTCAGTAATTCGCCTACGTATAGATTTAATATCGTTTCTTAAATAATCGTTGTCTCAGATCCTTTATTCATAAATTGAGAATGGAATTAATTAAGAATATCGAATGTACAGCGCCCTTGAGGTGATTTCTCACAAAATTAGCGCTTAATAAATTATCCTAATAATAATAATAAATAATATTATGTAGTTATCTTCAGGAAATAAATCAAATTAATTAAAGCAGGACACAAAATGCCGGAAACTCTTTGAGTTAAACGGAAGACCATTGATGTCCATCAACAACCAATGGTTGGACTTCTCCATGACGAGTTTTCCGTGGTTTTTTCGTCATCTGAGGCCTCACACGGTGAAACGTAAAAATGACCAAACTGCAACTCTAAGTTACTTTTGAGTTTATGTTATATAGTCCTATGGGAAACCACACACGACGCAACTAGTTTGAAACGCATAGACAGGTTTCCTCGTGTGTGGTTTCCTATAGGACTATATGACATAAACTTATGCCCGCTGTATACGGGACAGTTTCTTGTTCAGAAAACTACACAGTTTCTTGTTCAGAAAACTACACAGTTTCTTGTTCAGAAAACTGTGCAGTCTGTCAAACTTCTGTCAAAAGACACGCTAAATATGTGTATTTTTGAAACGCGATTGTGAGTTATTATCGTATGTTTGCTCTCAGGAAATTGTATATTTAGCTATAATAATGTAAATATGTTATTGGTTTTTTTACGTATTTAAAAGCATACAATAAACCAATGTCTACTTAAAAGTTTACATAAAAAACATTAACTGTCATGTCAGCTTAAATCTGACATAAGCACGCAGTTTTTTAAACAGTTTTCGTTGTATACGGGATCGTTTTCAGACTGCATAGAAAACTGCGCAGAAAACTGCCCCGTATATAGCGGGCTTAAGACAGATGTGAAGAAGCTCCTTTTGATCCACACCAGATTATCCCGTCCGATCCTTACACTAAGTAAAGCAAATTAAAAGCCATGTACCAAATGTAAGTCTTGTGCATTATAAGCAAGGCAAATAATATTGCAACTCACACCTAAAAAAAGAATAATTTACAATGGGAACATCATTTTTTTAAATAAAGTGTACCAAATTTTTGCGTTTTAGAGTACGGCCTGAATTAACTACTAATTACTACTACTACTACACCCTTATCCACACCCAATGGTGCATATGGCACTGCATCAGTGCACCAAATGTATCTTGATAGTTTTATTACATAAAGGTAGGATGAACAGTCTTACCAGGTATCACACATGAAATATTAATAAGAAAATCACATGTAAATAAATATTTCACGTTGACTCCCTACGGGAATCGATCCGCGACCTCGCGCACGCCTCGTAGCATAGTGGTAGCGCATTTGGCTACAACTACTACTTTCCCTTATCCGTACCCATAGGGTACTGCATTGGTACACCAAGTGCAGTGTATCTTGATTATTCACGTCATCTGACCGATGGAAAATCACCTATCGAGGCCTTGACCATGCTGTTCAGGCGACGAAGCTTTTGTTCAATGTCTTTACTAGACCTAGTAACACGTCTCAGCTGGTCTCCTTCTAGTTTTCGTGAATTTAACTAATTTACTTTCATATCTTTTTATCTGTGAATATCTCGTGTATCAAATCAAATCGTAAAATCAATCGATGTTCTTACATAGTATCAGTGATTCGATCGTACTCCGCGAGATCGTTCGCCAGAGGATGGTCGCACATCGACGCCTCCTACGTATAATATCGTAACCCACAAATCGTCGATTTTAAGTTTTTGGTGGATTTCGTCTGTATCTATATCTTTAATTCTACAAAAAAAAAAAAAAATATTTTGCCAATAAAAAGGGCTTTTTTGGGGCGTATTTTGTCGTATCTACAACCAATGCGTATGCATTCGTTCGTATGAACGAACATATTTTCAAATGCTCCTCCTGTAAAATCGCATTTTGTGGGTTACGATATTATACGTAGGAGGCGTCGACATGTGTGTGTAAATATGACAGTTTCTTTATTAGGAAGAATAAGAAATAAACTAGATAAAAAAACATCACTTCTAATTTACAAGAGTGTAATTGTTCCACGTATAGACTACTACTCATCTATATTATACCTTAGTAATGAAGGAGAGCTAAAAAAATTACAAATATTGCAAAACAAAGCAATGCGAATCATTTTGAAGTGCAGTAGAAGAACAAACATTAAAAAAAATATTTAACTTTTGAATATTATGTCTAGACCAAAGAATTAAATATAATGCTTGCATTTTTTATATACATACATATGTTTTGTAACTTTTTCAACTTGTTTTTAAAGATGTGATTGATTTTTAACATGCTTGATTTTTCTCTCACATACATGTAATTTAATCAATATACTTTTTTATGATTTTAATGTAATGTAAATGCCCTTCGGGCGTATATGTACAAATAAAATAAATAAATAATGTTGCGAATGAAATTAACAAAATTGTTAAAGGGACAATTCCAAGATATTTGCAAAACAAATAAAAAAACAACGACTTTATTCATAAATATGCAATAAGAGGTTCAATCATATAAGATTAGAAAATAAAAGAAAAGCTATGTCACAGAATTGTCTAATGTATAAGGGCATTAAAATGTATGAGGAGATTCCAGATGAAATAAGAAATGAACAAAATGTAAAGTTATTTAGGGTTAAATGTAAAAAATATTAGTGTAGGTATTATATTATAGCCAAATTGAAAAATGTATAATAGTAGGATAAGAATAGTTAGGAAAAAAATAATAATGAAGTGTAATGTAATAATATTAGTCTATGTAAAAATTATATCTACCAAATAAATATAATAATAAATATAAAATTTTAAAAAAAGATTAATAATTCCATCGGGAATCGAACGCGCGACTTTATGCATGCTAGCACAATGCAGTATCCACTACACCACGACGCGGACAAGTACCCCCTACCTACAGATTTCTAAAAATAAGGAAAAACTCCCAATCGATCTGGCCGAGTATTGATTTTACTCAAATTACTAATATATGTACATTTCTTCATCGAATCTACTCCTCGGTAATTCGTAATACTTCAGTTCCCCTATTTCTAGACCCAAGCACTAGGCACTCCACTCTCTCACTAACACACGAGTACAGCCAATAATTTAAATTTTTCCGATAGGCACGGGGTTTTTATCAAAGGGTCGATAAGCATGTTGGGGGGGTGTTGTCAAACTTTTTGATTTTGAAATTTGGTAACCGATTTAAGTTTTTATTTAATTGATTTTGTATTATTTTTTTTTTTATATATTTTACGAGTTTTGGATTCTGCATTGGGCCATATTGGATTTTTATGTTTTTGAAATGAAAGTCCAGATTTTTTTATTAAAAAATTTAAAAAAAGTAAAAAGGAAGTTGAAAAGCGAAGGTTGGAAAAAAAGGTGAAAAAGGAAAATAAGCGGGAAGTGGAAACTTATGAAAAAAAAAAAAGGGCTTTTAGGGTTTTGG